>JAOEHI010000024.1:4934861-4970669 GCA_025447815.1 Percopsis transmontana
GTTAAAGGGATCCCAGTTGGGTGTTTAATACCGCGTTGCACATGGACCCGGATGTTCTCTCTCTCTCTCTCTCTTTCACAACAATGAAGAAAGGGTGCAGAACAGTGAACCTGGAGGAAATTCCACTTTCTTTATCCGGGTGAAATATTCTAAACCGTTCATATTTGGACGAACTGAGAGTTAGATACTGCACATAGCAATTTCAATCCTGTCATCCAAAATATCTCATTATTCCTGCCTTGCCCGTTTCTATAGCAGACCTTTAAATCCCCATACCACTGTAATGCTCTTATAAAGTAGCAGGAGTAAGTAATTTGAGACATTTTACTGTGGGAATCTGCTGTTTGCCATACACACACACAGCTTTTGCTGACATTCATTTTGAAGCCAGTTGGAGCACTTGTGACGGAGAGTAACAATGCTGGGGGGGGGGCTGCTGAGCTCTACAGTGAATATACCTCTGACCCAGAGCGATGAAAGGGAGATTTATGAAATCCACATGTTTAATACATTTCATTTTGTCCAAGGGATTTGTATCGCTTACCATAGTATTTTAGGGTTGAACCATTCTATATAGTCGCTGTGTGTATTGTCTGAGGAAAATAAACCCTGTCCAGTGATAGCCACTGAGGATTTGTTATTACAGCGCTCCCTGTTTTCATGCACACATCCACCGTGCACTGTCTGAGGCGTGGCGTGTTGTTGTGCTGAGGTGTTCAGATACCTCGCTGCCTAAATCTTGAATACATAATCCCTAAGATACCCCGCATAAACGGAAGCGATAACCCCCATATCAGTCTGGTGACAGAGAATCAGATAAGGAGGTAATTTAATAAAGGGATTGACGTTAGCCCAGGTGTGATATATTATGTGACCTCTGTGTATTTATTGTACAGGATAGCGCCTGCAAGCCACTGTAGCTGGTTTGTGGAGGACTTCTTCCTGTTGTGAAAACAAAGAAAGCCCCATATGGATTAAAGCACAGGCGGACTACTCACTGAAATATCTGCCTTTCCTGAGTGTTGACACAGTATGAAAAAAGGAGAACCATGGCTTTGGTTGGGCCTGTAATCAGGTAACAGTTATCGCACTGGAGTGTTTGCCTACCTAATGGTGTTTCCATTTTACATGAGTCTTTGTCATCAGCTTCCCATTTTAAGCACAGGCAGGAAAGATCTACTGCCTCCTAAGTGCTATATTCAGCCTCCTGGGGATTAACAAATAATGCTTCTCCTTTTGTTCTGTCTGTAAGAATAAACAAAATGACAAATAGATTGACTGTGGCGGTAAAGAAAAAAAATCTATTTGAACATTCTAAATGTTGACCCTCGCTGTTTTAGGGAAACGTTTTGCACATTTAGTGACTGCCCACAACTAGTTGTAAATGTACATTTCAAGGAACACGAATGCTTGGTTTACATCTAAAATGCACTTGAGTCTAATGTTGACAGATATAGCTTGTGACGAGTGATAGTCAGAATGTATGAAGGCTCATAATGCCGCTGTCAACCTCTGGTGCCAGACTGAAAATAAGCAGTTCACCTCTGTTTTTATTCAACAGCAGCAGCAGACAGCACCGGCTTCAGCACTGTATTTATTGACTTGTTTTACTAGCCTGAAACAGGGTGCTTTTATACGGGCCTGCTCACTCTTAAGACTCTCCAGACATTTACATTATTCCTGACTGAGTTACACACACATATAAAGGAGCACGTCCGCAGGCTATGTTAGATATATATGCTCTCTCTCTCTCCCACACATACAGACACATAATTTTATTGACCCACCATTTTGGATATTGTTACACTGTAGATTTAGCCTATTATGACCATTGCCAAGAATGCAAAGATCTTCTATTTCCCCCTAATTAATAGCTTTAAATAGCTTTATTTATTTTCAGGTCAGCGTTGTTTTTCGCTTCTACATTCCGTTCACATTTTTCCGCTATTGCACAAAATTTCATTCAGAATTATAAGTATAGATTTCCGAAAGCTCACCAAAAAAAACTAAAATACAATCAAATTGCTGACTAATCTGCACGCGTGCAATGGAAGATAGTGACTGGCAACATCAGAGTCACGGTCGACGCTCTGATCCCCCCCACCCAGTCTAAACCTCCGGCAGCATTTACATGATATTTCATTTTTGAATAAAGCTATTTTCTCTCCCACTGTGAGGATATTGAACTCTTTCACACAGATGTCATCTTAAGCAAAGCTTATTAAAAAGATGGACATTAAAGTTGTGGGTGCCCATTTATCTTAGAGTGCTCTAATTGGCCACCACAGGCAAGAGAACACTCCAAAATAGGAGCGCGTCGAGTTGTTGAGCTAAAGAAGAGGATGTCTAAAGACCCTCAGTGGATTTATTGCCAATAAATCTCCTGGAAAGGAAAGTAGGACTTTTTTTCCTAGACAGTATGGAATTTCACAAATACATTATGAAACGATATGCTGAATTAAGAGAACACATATGGTGGAAGGATTGGGTTTCTTTGTGCCGGTGTGTTTGTGTGGGCACCATTGTCCTATGGCTGACCTGTGACTTCAAAGTCTGCCTGACGTCTTCGGGGGGTTTTCACATCAGGAGCTGTGACACGAGGCAATCCACTATGAAAAGGTCATGCAGTAAGGTGGCTGCAAGCGAACTGAGATTGCATTTGGCCAGCTCCATATATACCAGTGTTTAGAATTTGCCATTCTCCATGATAAAAAAAAAATAAAAGAAAAAAAGTTTGATTCCTCGGCAAGGGTCAGTGCTACTTTATCACAACACACACACAAGCCTGGGGTGAATAATGTACCATGTTTTCCACTCAGGCGGGCAGTAATAACACAAAAACAAAGTCATTAATTGCTGACACACAGTAACCAAATGCCATCAAGAGCCTGTGCTCTCATTAACCTGGCACCTAATTATCTGCCTGCAGTCTGAGGCCTGACAAGCCCCTCAGTTTGGGTTGTGTTGTGTCAGCACTCACTCTGTCCAGCCAAGCCACCATCAGGTATGGAGGAGATGGAAGGCTTTGTAAAGGTTCCCTCTGCACATGCGACCGGAGTGTTCCTCCTGTTAATGCCTTCCCTTCCAATTAAATCTGCAACTGTTAATTATTGTAATTATGAGAGCAAGCTCCCCTGCTATACAGCCCCTCTAACCCCCCCTCCCCCCACCCGCGCACGGAGACGCTGCGATGCTTCACTGATGCCTCATCTCTGCTCCGGCGAAGCCCTAGCAGGGATTGCATTCAGAGGTGTGTGTGTGGGGGGGGGGGGGTTAGGGGTATGCCACATGACAGGGGTGACAAGAGGGAGATCGCATGGTTCATTTTGGATAACTAGGTAAAGAAGTCACAGCCCACAGCCACACCTCCGCTTTAACTCATTAAATGGTGTGTAAAGTCGATGCTAGTAATAATTAGCACAATCCCCCCCCCTCCCCGTTATCGGGCAGTAGGCATCAGCATATAAAAGGTGCACTTATGAAGTATACCCTTCATTTGCTCAGCGGGCCAAACAAAATGGTTTAGATGGTGATGGTGATACATTATCTGCTATAGGTACCTTCCCGTTTGTTTAATTGTTAATTGCTGCCCTGCTTTTGGAGAGACACTTGAGACGGATCTAATGTGATGTGTTGAGTATAAGGGGAGCTGATAAAGGGTGGATGGCAGGCCGGCTGCCCGTTATTCCCCCGTCTCTACAGCCTCTCTGGCCTGCTTCTGTCACAAGCTGTTGTTTGGCCCCGGCCTGATCTGCTCAGCTCCTCCTGTGTGCCCAGTGCTGCGAACCTAGTAGCAACCGGCGCAGGCGAACACAGGACGCCTGCAGCGACGACGCTCAGGTGCATGCAGGACTGGATGTGTGTCCTGTGTGTGGAGCTTTCCCACTATAGGGCGGCAGCTCTCAAAATAGGGGTCACAAAATGACATACGATTTTTAAATAACAAGTAAGAATCGTAATAATGATATAATAATCTTGTTTTTTATTTGTTTTCTTTTTTATAAATGGTGCGTGCATTATTTGCATGGTGATAATGATTAAGATATTTTTGGTTAAAGAAGTTTTTCTGTACTTCCTTGGGGGGGGGGCAAAAGGTCAAACATTTTTTTTAGGGATGAGTTCAAAGCAGTGCATCAAAGGGCTTTCGACTCCAGGGGCAGAGCGCCGTTTGCCTTGGATTTCAGTGTGAGCGCAGCGGGAGAGGGATTGTGCCTCTTTAATCTAGAACCAAACTCGCTCCTTTTAAAGACACTGAAGGAAGGAGCAGCTCCTTCGGCTCCAGGCAATGCAGGCTTTTCGTGGATACACTGCGAAATCTAAATGATGGACTGTCAGCTCTCTTGCAGAAATGCCACTGCAAAGAATAATCTCCCTGGCAGTGGATCATGGTTGGCTGTATGCTACCAATGCCGCTTCTTTGTTTACGCGAGCATGTAGCCTTCATACGCACGCATGTAGACACGAGCGTATGCACGCACACACGGACACGCATACAAAAAAACACAGAAAACGGCCCCAAGCCTAAATCCTCTCCTCGGGAGCATACGGGACAAATATATAGGATTAATAACCTGGATAGCATTATTTCTTTCACCTCTAGCCTTTAAAATAATACGGGTTTGACACGAGGTCCGGATGAAGTTCTGCCCCCATGCGGTATTTGTCTGCCTGTCTGTGTGTACACGACCTGCTGTGTGACCTGGATCCATGCAATCTCCATCTTCTAATTAGGAGGCTGCAGAAAGACTGGGGACGAGAGGAGGGAGGAGTGATTAGTTGCCTTTGGGTATTTCATAAGTGGCTTTCAGTGCCACATTTGCATTATTTGCTTGGGGTCTGAATAACGAATCAGCCTACCTTTGCAGCAAATTGAGGCTAGCAGCTAAAGACCATCAACGTATGAAATATGAAGAGAGTGGAGAGAGAGAAAAAAAAATGAGCAGGACATGCCAACACTGAATATGAGACTTCAGAATGCAACAGTGACGCACGGCAACACACAAACCCTGTCTTATTTGATGTTGGTAATAACCTACTGATTCCACTTTGCCTGGGGTTTACACTATAGCTGGAAGGGAGAAGAGCGAGCTGGATAACCAATCACCTCATTGCAGGCTCTCGGAGATGGCTGCTGTGTATTCTGGAAGCAGTGGTTCATGTGAACCATGTGTGCCCTGTGTTGGGCCCCCATGCTGTATGTGTCCTGTAGGGTCAGTCAGTGTGCTGATCTGTAGCGGAGGTCCTGTCCACTCGTTTTGGCGGGGCTCCCTAACCGCTGCGTGCGGCCGCCACAACCAGGCCTGGTCAGCCATCACTACACCACTTGGCCGTTTGCCCACATGCAGTCTTAGAGGGCAGGGTACAAAGCGGGCGCTCGCACACACACACACACGCACACACACACACACACACACACACACACACACGTACGAACACATGCGCATGTACCCACGCGATCACAAGCAAGTGACAGTGGCTCTTGTTTACCCCCCCCCTCCCCCTACACCTCAGTCTCCTTTCATCCTCTCTCTCTCTCTTTCTCCCTCTCTCTCTCTCTCTCTCTCTCTCTCTCTCCAGTCTGTCATGTTGGGTGTCACTTCCCACAAATGTCAGTGCCACCGTGGGACAGTGATTAATTTTGGTGCGCTTGGCAAAATGTCTTCGAGATGTTTGTTTGGGCTTGTCTTGCCCCCCCCCCCCACCCAAACGTGTCTTTGAGTTGCGGGTCGAAAGCAGCGAGCCTTGTTGCCCCCGCCACCTCCCGTTTTTGGGGGGAGGAGCGTGTCATCGTCGGGGGACAAGGGCTACCTGAACTGACAGAGATCTTCTTCTCTGGCCGTAACCACTTTTTGTCACCCCCCTCCACCCCCCCTCTGTGGGCTGTCTGTTTAGAGTGCGCTGGTGCTTTATGATGGGGGGAAGTCTTGACCCAGCACTGGGGGGCTGTAACACTTCACTGTCAGCGTACTTGATTAGCTTATCAGTCACCGCACTGGGTGGAAATACATCGTCATTATGGACAGGGATTCCCTGATTCAGAGCCTCTCCCAAGCCTTCTTCTACTCCATATTTAATCACCACACACCTTACACTCCACTGTTCCAGCTTCACCAGTAAAGCCAGTCCTAACTGGTTTTATAGATACACATATTCGTGTAACATGTCTGAATTTCTCTCATTGCTATTTTAAGTGGAATGGCTTTTGCGTACCTGCTTAACTGCCGATTAGAAATGTCAAAAGTAGCTATTTTACGTCTTTGAAAAAAAACAAGCTTTAGCAGGCTTTACAGAATTTGACATTCTCCTTTTCAGCTCAATCAACGAAGGCAAGTGAAACATAAAGTGACAAATTTGCCCTGGCTTCCCCACAGTGTGGTATCAGGTATGGTAATTACTCTGCCATTAACATTGGGAATAGCTAATGTGTATTAATGTGTTAATGGCATGTTAATTACTGTACATGCTTGAGAGAGCCCGCAGGCATTCTCTCAGACTCTTTGTGCCATGTGGATGTAGGCCAAGCTTAAAAAAAGACTTTAAGAACATCAATGAAAGAGGATCTTTATGTTTCATTTGTCAGAACAAAAGATTTTCAATGGTAATTTGATCCAGCTCCCTGCTCGTGGAGCTGGGAGTCACTGATCCAGGCGCCATGACAAAGGAGATATGATATGAAGTCAAAGGAGATCTGGAAACAAGGCTGTAGCGACACTGGCCTCTTTGTGAAACGGATAGTCTAAGCTCTCTGTAGTCTCTGGTGTGCTGCTCTGGCAGCGGGTTTTAATAACACGGTGGATTATGAGCCCTGATTCCTGAGTGCCAAGTCAGAGTTTAGGCTTACCTCAGAAGAGCCTTGGTAACAAGCTCAACGCCACAGCGGCTCTATATAGCCTCTCTCGCACACGCCGCCTTCTCTACGGCTTTAAGAGAGAGGCGACCTTTGCGAATATTGACAGAAAATAAATTCTGTTTTCGATTTGTTAGCTTTGGGAGACCTCCGCGGATCAATGCAATTAGACGAACAGGGTGTCAATACGTGGCCGGAGCCGTTCACTGGAGGCCCCCGGGCAGGAAAGGGACCGTGGGAGGTCAGGGTAATAGGTGTATTGAGCAGGATGCTTGGAAACAGTGGAAGTAAGAGAGTCACAGTGTGCACTATAAAACACTGTTAAGCACACAGATGTAGATTAACATGGTGGATGTATAATGCTAGCCTGTGTAAACAGCATATTTTACACACAATAGCATGGACAAAATGTCTAAGTTGCATAATAACAATGATAATAAAATATGAAGTAATAAGTATTAAAAATCAGTTCCTGTCTGTGTTGTGCTCTGTGCATTGTGCTACATCTGGCAATGGTGGTGCGCTAGAACGAGGCAGCCCATGGTCTTCTAGCAGGCCACATTAACCCAGCAGGGCTCTGCCTTTATGGCTCTCCTGCTCACACTTCAGTGATGAGAGTAAACAAGCGGCGGGCCAAAGGTCAGCTAAGCCCACGGAATAAAAGAGGGCACAGGGGAAAGAGGTGGGAGGAAACGAGAGGGGGGAAGGAGGGGAGGGGCAGCCCGAGGCAGTGCTCAGATCACTGTCAGGGCTTCAAGCAGGGCATGATGTACGAGACAACAGCCCAAAACCGGAAATGATTATAAACGGAGAGCGGCGAGGGTGCGAGGGAAAGCCTTCCATTGTCTTTATCTGTCAAATTTGTTATTTCCTTGCATCAGATACTGACAGTGGGCAATGTACTAAAAAATAAAAAGGAGATCTACTCCTCGTGGTAGGAACGGATTAACAGAGCCTCTTTTGTCTTCACACGAGGTGGAGAAATGAGGAGGCATCATATGGGCAGTTTATTTTTCCCCAGCATTGATCCATGTATTATAGAGGAAGGAAGATAATATACTACATTTGATGATTTATTGTTAGCATTACGGTTTCAAATCATACAATGGCATGCCGAACATGCACTGGTACTTAGGTGAGCGAAAACCATTTCGCAAAGCTTTTCCATTCAAAAGTTTCTATTGCTGTGGGGCTTTACCAAGGTGACACTGCACAGCCCCCCCAATCCCGCACTAAAATTAATCCCACTCTGACTGTGGATGTGGATTAGAGCTAACTCTGGTTCCCAAACTTGTTTTAATACCCATATCATCAGACAAAAACAGGATAAGGATTGGAGAAGGCAAGCAGCGGAGCACGGCTCCGTGACTGTGGCTTTAGAAGTTATACAGATTTGTCAACCACACCGCAAATTAAAGATATTATCTCGCTCCAGTCTATTTTGTGGAAGTTATGTGATGATGCTAAGCTTAGACAGTGAATCCACAATCTTCAGCTCCTCCAACAAAAGTATTTGATACAACAGCAAAATGAAAGGGAGTGAGAGAGGCAGATCCATTGCATTGGCTAGAAAACATACATATTTTTCTTGTTTATGTCTACTTTTTTATTTTATTTGCACTATATATACACATAAGCATTCGAGAGATTAGTACTGGAGTTAGGAAGGAACACCGGCCCTTTTATGAAACGGTCGCATGGACTCTGAATATTATACAGTGTAGCTGCTGCTCACATCAAACAGGTACAGAGAGGGTTAGTGCCTCCAACATGTTTGTTATGAATGGCTCTCCACAGCCGCTGTGGCACAAATACACCCTAGTGGACTCCTACAGGGCCGTCGGCTTCTCAGGGCAGCCCAGTAATCATTTTTACCCCTGCTGATTTCCCAAATAGCAATGGGCACGTATGATAAAAATGTCACGGCCACTCCACACGTCAGCGGCCTAACAGGATTACATGTCACTTTCTAATGTCTCACTCTGTTTTCCTTTGCTGTGAACGACCACATTATTGCACACAGGAACTTGCGGTAATGTATGGTAAGAGACAAGTAGCTCTTTATGGCCAGTGATTATTTGGTTTGAATGAAACCTGTGATTTATGCCAATTTAGCTGAAACTCCCTGTAAATTCCCTCAGCTGCGTTTCCCTTGGATAGCGTGTGACTGGAGTGAAAGTGACAACTGGGTTTGCTGTGGAAATGTGCACTGCATCCCAGAGTTATATTTAATATACCTGACATGAAAAACGTGCCTTCCTACTTTCCACCACCCACAGCACAAAGGAAAGCGCAGCCTTGCTGAACCGCCGTCGACTAAAAAGAGTAGGTCTAAATACCGCGATAGAAATGAACGGACCGACGTGGCTGAGAAATCACCCAGTGTTAGCGCAAGTTGAGATATTTAGCCCGCCGTCTGGTCAGTCCACATTTGAGCTATGTGCCATATTGTTTCATGCTGAAAACTGGAACAGCGACAGCCCGGTCTATCCAGAATGAGGGCTTTGGGTGGGAGTTTGTGGATGTGGATGAGGGTTAGTGGAGCAGTGGCATATTGCACACATGGATGCCTTGGCTCTGCAGGCCTGATGGAGCCCTGTCCAGCATCTCAATGTCTCCAACACAAATAGCCACATTCATCCTCTCCTCTCACACCATTACACCTAAAAGACTCAAAGCCAGCTGATCCATAGAGGCAAATCTGTTTTTTCAGAGGCACCCTAGTTGAGAAAAACACACCAATACACAAAGAAAAATGAAAACCAGAGACCGAAATATGCTGCATTTCTTTATTTCTTTTTCCCTTACAGGATTGAGTTCATAAGAAAGATAAACAGTAGTGTTTACCACCACAATGGCTCTGCAGGGTCACTCTGTCAGAACATGGTAAAGGGGCCTCTCTGATTGCATGGTGACTGGCTGACACAATAGAGCCACTAATCTTCTTATTTTGAATCCAGAGGCTGGCCATATCTTAATGAAGCTGTAATGAGCTGTTGAAAGTCCCTGAATTGTGGGGTGTTTATTGAATTGAAGCAACCCTGGAAATCATAACGTCTGAGTGGCCACTTAGTATCACTGCCCATTGAAACACATTTTTATCAATTTATTGAGCTGAATTGAATGACTTTGTTTTGGTTGGTTACATTTCTGACCTGTCGTACTGTAGTTATTTTTAACGTTTTGTAAAGTCTGATATTACAGTACTACAGTACATTCAGCTGGGTATATATAATAACCAGTAACTGATAATGACTCACCAACAGATTAGCTAGAAAGAAAACTACTATGAAGGGGCCTGATAACAAAAGCAGAAGTCACAGCTGAGGTATTTGCCTAGCGTTTTTCCCACAGTAATTTAAAGTAACCTTTGCACATTACTCTTACAATTACCTTAACATTTATCTGCTGCAAGAGTCAAAATGGCCAGATTCAAATGTGGATTGAAAAAAACAAAACACTGTCTAAGAGTTGTTTACAGTGTCAAAGATGGCAACGCTTACTAGAGGTATAGTTTTCTGTTTAGCATCCTTTCACAGAGTAGAAGTGCCACTTCACCATTGAGCATTTGTCAGTTTATGGATGTTGCTGTCATGTCAGCCTCCCCGTACACAGGGTGTGCAGTGCAGTGTGTAAAGAAAAGAGAACAGGCCTAGACACTGGCGACAGGAACACGGCACACACACGGAAGGTACCAAATACATGCCAGCAGGGGACTCCTAATACTACAAACTGATGCTGCACAAGTGTGGGATTCATTTGAAATTATATGTGAATTGTCCTACAAATTACTTGTCTTGATTTATTTTTTGTAGTTAAGTTAAATAAACTGTGTATTTTTCACCCTTGTTGAGATAGTTTACTGTTCCCCTCTATTTAATCTAGTTTTATAAATAATAAATAAATACAAGACTGCTGCTGTCTTGGCTAATTTACACTTGAACATTTGTTTTTGAATACCAATGTGTTTTTACCTGGTAAAAAAACGTTATTTTTATCTAATTATTGACGTCTGACATTTTGACGAACACGTGTTAACAGACCTCCTCCCCCGTGTTTCTCCAGGTCTCAGCATCCGCGGTGCTCAGGAGGAGGACCCCCCAGACCCCCAGCTGATGCGTCTGGACAACATGCTGCTGGCCGAGGGCGTGTCGGGACCCGAGAAGGGTGGCGGTTCTGCAGCCGCAGCAGCCGCTGCTGCAGCCTCGGGCGGTGCAGCCGACAACTCCATCGAACATTCCGACTACAGAGCCAAACTCACCCAGATCAGACAGATCTACCACACAGAGCTAGAGAAATACGAGCAGGTGAGGGTCTCCACCGGCAGGCACTTACTGAACACCGTGGCTCAAAAGCACAGGCGATATCTTCTGCTCCAATGTGGCAGAAATAAAATCATTTGCTTTTCCAAATGGCTCAAAAGAGTAATATTTAGGCCAACCAATCAGAAATGTATTTATACCTGTGCTTGGTCAAACCTATTTTCAGTTTACAGAACTATATTTTATCTACTTAAATTGCTCACAAGGAGCTTTCAAAAACAGTTTTCAAAACAGCTACATTCAACAATATAATATAAACGGCCAAAAATTGAAAAACTTAAAAATTGTAAGTTCATACATAAAAATTGTTTGATAATCATCTGGCCAAAAGCCATTGCAGAGATCTGTCGTTTGGTTAGATGCAGGCCTAATGTATCAGTCTGCGGTTCTATTGAACATAGCGCTTCATTAACAGAACGGGCCAAAGTGCATTGAAACTACAGGATATATGTTAGGAATATGCACAGCAGGGGCCTTTCTCATAAGTTACCACGTGCGATCTGCCTGGGAAAGAAATTACAGCATTACTTACTGTGTTGTACTCAATTAGAGAGTCTCCGGGAGTGCTGTAGTCATCTGTGCTAAATGAAAGTATGATCAGCTCCTTCACCTAGCACTTTTAGCCTGCCATTAAACACAAAGGCATTATGGGTGAAAATAGAAGGTGTAACAGTGATGCCTCAGCAAGCCAGAGAGGTAAATTAGACTAATTTACTCTCTGCACTTTGAGAGAGGAGGTACTGCAGGGGCACTCACACACACACACACTTTGCCCAGAGTAAATGCATCTTTCTTAGGGGTGTTTTCAGGTTTTAATTATCTAAATGTAAATACTTAACGAATTTTACTCAGAGTAATGAGCTAAAGTGTGCACTACGTAAATGAGTTATTCTAATTAATCATGTATGAACTACTGGTTTAACGAAAAGCTGTTTAAATTCTCTCTCTACATTAGAACCAAGCTAAATTGCAAATTGGCATTTGTTTTCCTAGAGGACTTCAACTATTATATATATTATATATAATAGAGGGATTCTGCGAAATGACCTAATTTTAGTAAATAATTACAGATGGAACGACTGTATCTTCTTATTGTGGAAATGAACAGGACTGAGCTTTGCTGCTGCGGTTTTCTCTCTCTGTCGTCAGGCATGTAACGAATTCACTACCCATGTGATGAACCTGCTGAGGGAGCAGTCGCGCACGCGGCCCATCTCGCCCAAAGAGATCGAGCGTATGGTGGGAATCATCCACCGCAAGTTCAGCTCCATCCAGATGCAGCTGAAGCAGAGCACCTGCGAGGCCGTCATGATCCTCCGCTCCAGATTCCTTGATGCCAGGTCAGTGTGTGTGTGTGTATGTGTGTGTGTGTGTGTGTGCGCGCTCTCATACGACCCAAATACGGTAAACAAAACTGGCAATCGCGGAAACTGTTTTGACGGTATGCGGGACTGCTTTTTATTCAGGCGCTTTCCTGTTTGAATTTTGTTGGCATGCAGCACAGTGTGAGCACTACGAAGATGCATGATTATAACGATGTCCGTGTTCCACGCATTAGCCATTTCCAAGACAATCATGCCCTCGCACCTGAGAGCACTTAAGACCAAGTGAGTCCCGCGTAATGGATGGAGGGGAGGTCAGCAGCAGGTGTTGCAGATTACTACAACCGCTAACAGTTTGACACTGAGCCGAGCGGTGCGCGGGAGGACTTGGGGCCAAGTAACCCAAGTGGAAGCACATTTGCTGCCCACTGCCCGTGTGAAGCACAGTAAACAAGGCAAAATAAGCAAATGCTCAACAACACGATAAGCAGTGCCCTTGGAAGGGAAAGGGGACCGAGATCTAGTTACGACTTTGCTTGTTTCCCGCTGGAGAACCCCGGGGCTGTAGCACTTCAGGAACAATGCTCAACCGTCCATGCTGTGATTTCTATAATGCACAGAGATGCACTCCGACTGGGCATTGCGCTCTATCAGGAAGCCCACCCATCCACTGCACTAAACTCCACACATTACATGCTTGGACTGGAGATTGGAGACCAACAGACCAAATTAAATATTGTATGTGTGTGTGTGCGTGTGTGCGTGCTTGTTAGTTTATTGGTCCAACTATGGTCCTTTGTGTTGATGAGACTCTTAGCGGAGGACACAATATACCGTTCCTGAGGGCCCTTAGCGCCCATTCCTCATTATTTTCACCATTTAGGTATGAGACTGATTGCGCAATTTGTCCAGTTCAAATGGATGAGTTAATGCTGGTCTCGCTAATAAGCCTGCTTGGCCTTTCTCTCGTTTTGTTCCCCCATTCAGGCGGAAAAGAAGAAACTTCAGCAAGCAGGCAACAGAAATCTTGAACGAATATTTCTACTCACACCTCAGCAACCCGTATCCCAGCGAAGAAGCTAAAGAGGAATTGGCCAAGAAGTGCAGTATTACGGTTTCCCAGGTGGGTAGCGCTCTTCTACCAGTGGCTGTTGGGTAATCGGGGTGACGGGGTCAAAGCCTGGAGGGATAGCTAGCGTAGGTCACACCACCAAGACACAATGTCCTTACCTAACCTTGACATTGTGACTGCCTAATGATGCTTCAGTCAGCGCTAGTCCCAGTCAGTCAGCACAGGGCCACAGGGAGGGGAGGTCCACATCATCTTTGGCCTCGATCAAAGCACTACACTTGCCTTCTCTAGCTGCCCCACGCTGGGTCCCCTGCCATTTCCTCTCTCATTCCCATCCGCCATACAAGCTCTCTCTCTCCGTTACCTGCCTGGTCAGTCACTTAGGGCTATAAAGCTGTAAAGACAAAGCAAATTATGTCTATATATCTATCCAGATCTATTACTGTAAGAAAAGCAGCCGCTTTTAGAAACCGGTTTGAGCCGTAGTATATGTTTGGATTTTCTAGGCATATTTATAGCCACAATATATGTTTTTATATCTACAAAGATAGAAAACATGTGACTTTCCTCACTCTATATACAATGTAGTCTAGCTGGGTAGACCTGAAGGCAATATCTCTCACACCCAACCCCCACATTCAAAGTATTATTATCTTGTGCTATTTTTCTGCTATTATTGTGACTTCTATTTAGATATCTATTTTTGTACCTGCTACAGCCGTCCTCATGGGACACAAATGTGAATCTATGCAATAAGCATTAATCTACAATGTGCTCTTTCTCTGTGGGGAGGGGGTGTTGAGGGGTATGTTGAGTGTAGCCATGAAGAGTCAGATACTGTAAAAGCCCATTCTTTTTTGCCTTCAGGGGGTGGGAAGCACCATCACAGTGTCACAGGTATGTCATGACTTCTCCTGATCCACTGTCTACATTCTTTGTATCTCCTTTGTATGTATGTACAACCTCACAGTCTCCACTGCACAGAGCCCCCCCCCCTCACACACACACACATGTTGTCAAGGTGTACAGTGCTTATAGCTTTATTACGAATTTAAAACTGACACACACGAAACAAATTCCAACATATGCATTCCCACTTTAAATCACAATTTATGACCCCATGAAGCTCACCAACGTCATTTTACGGAGACACCCATGCCATATTATGTGTGCAAACATGTCACCATATTATATATATTATATATTTTTGGTTAATTTCTGTTATGATTTAATACACTCAGCATTTTTTCTATTATTGTTTGTTGTACAGCTCCTATTAGATGTGTCCTCTTGAATCTTGAAGCTACGGTCTGTTACATTATTATTATTTATTCGCTCACTGTGTACTTTGCGGTGTTTTAAAGAATGGGCAATGACCCTGGCAAATGGAAGTCCACTCCCTGTTTGAAGTGCCACAACGTGAACTTTAAGAATGAACTTGAACTCATCTCAAGCTCGACTAGTGACGCACTCCTCGACAAGCGGAGGGCACAGCAGACATTCTTGCTGACTTATGCTCAGTGCTTTAGCTCATTTTAAGTGAGGAACAAAGTCTGAGGCTCACCATGGTGCCAAGAACACAGTAGGTGTGCCGTCCTTTTCTCTAGCAGCAGTGCAGAGTCAGAGGCCATTCACAGCACTGTAGCTGGTCTGAGGATTCACGTAAATTGTTTTTCAAATGCCCCAAACTCTTTTATGAGCTTTGGTTGTTTCTGATCAAACACCATTTGAACAGGGGTCATTTAAAATGCAAGGTAAGTATAGCAGACCTCCCAGAGTCCTTGCAAATACCTCCGTTATTACTTAGTGAGACTCAGACTAAATGTTCCTTTGGTCACACAAAGTTTTAGTTGGCTTGTTTCTAATTCAGATTTAATTCTTTTTAACTGTCTGACCGTTTTAAATAGTCTATTTCTATACTGTAATAGCTACTCAATGAAGGGCAAGGAGCTATTGTGTTGTTGAGATTATCTTTTCTTCGATTTCCCTCTGTCACTGTGCATGTGCACTATGCTCCTAAATGAAGGCGTGGGATTGGGCGATGGTGGTTTGTGTCTATGGATCAAGGGTTTATGGATAATTCTGAGGCCATAACTGATATAATCTCTCAGACTGGGCTGCAAGGAGGGCACTGTACAGTTTCTAGTGCAGGACATAAGTATCCAACTTAAACGGCAAATCTAATTCAGAGAATATTTTGCATTACAATCTATCACTAGCCAATTCACTGACATTATTCATTTAAGTGACTGACACTCATCAAAATCTAATGCATTCTGTATAGCTGGCAATAGCCTATCACAACTTGAAAGACCACCTTTGTATGTATAATGAGGACAAACTTTAAGGACTTGAGAAATCAAGACCCAGTCATTTTGAGATTTTAGATAGACCCCGTATCCCTGCTCATCGACAGGAAAAGTGTATTGACCTGAAATGTGGTGGAAGTGTTTGAATTATTAACCACAATTCCATAACGTCCCTCGCGGGCAAGTGCTGAACGAGCTGGTGTCGAGTTCCTGCAAGGAGTCTGCGTGGTCATTATACAATCGCTGCCTTTGAGGCTGCTGAGGTCAGGTAATTCGGTCCCACAACCTGCTTCTCACCGCGCGTAGAAGTCAATTGAATGCACGGCCTGCCACGAGATAAAAGGGAATTAGTTCTGTAGATTGGGTTGTGGTCCCCACCTTATGTGCCTTGCATTTGCTCAATGTTTAGCTGCACCTAGGAATCACTAAAGCCAGAGTTCAGTGGTCAGGAGAGAAGTGTGTGTGTGGAATTGAGAAGTGGCTGTAATACCCAGGGAATTTAATGCCAAGACTGCACAGTCTGTCCGGGTTTGCAACATCATACAGTGGTAAGATACAGTCATAACACTTGTCCTTGGGCTACAGACTGTACAGATGTAACAGTCAAAATCGGTGTATCAATTACAGCTTAATCAATAAATGATAAACCATATGCATTGTATGACAGTAGGCTACAGTATTTAATACAGATCTTCCTATTATAGCGATGCATGCACATTACTGTGTATATTTATATATATACTACATATACTGTAGTATTAAATATAGCATCTATTGTCTATTGTTGAAAAAAACACTAAGATTATTTCAGGATGGTTTCTGTTTTTATTGAAAGGTTTCTATCTTGGAAATACCCTAAGCACTGATGAGGCCATGAAAATATTTACTGTATTTCCAATCCATTTTTGAGCGAGCAAGACCACTGCGTCCTTTGTGGCCCTAGAATCCTACATTAGCAGGTTAAGTAAAAAGGATGATAGCCAGGGCTTTCATTGCTTCCAATTAAACCTTGCTTGTTAGTTTAACCTCTAGGTAAACCCATCAAACAATTGATGTCAAGGAAACCCTGCCAACAGTGGGCCTCGCCTGAATGGTCATTAATTTTAATTGCCTAGATATTAAAGATTTAGAGCGCAGACACATGCAGGATAGAAATGATCTGATGTCCTGCAAATCCAGTCAGCTTTTGCGCCACAGCATTGGCAGGCTGCTGGGGATATTAAAATGTAAGCACACGGGTGGAAATTAAATAAAGTGTCATTAGGGGCAGCTGCTCTTTGGCTGGTCCAGCGTTGGGCTGCAGGGCCTGAGAGGGGCGGCGGCCCAGCGACAAGACACCCTAATTTATAGGACCATTAAAAACAAGCATCATCTCATTACTATTCCGCAGTTACTGCAGAGCCAGCATTCACAGCTTTTCTGTTTCTGATTGCAATGTTGGACGAGATTGGTTCAATTTAACAGCCTTTGAAAAAAGAAAAAAGAAATCTAATTACAACATGCAGAGTTTAATACGCTCATTTCTTCTTCGTGTAAATTTTGGTGGCATATTTACATTTTTTTAAGCATACATACTTCAATATGAATTAATTTATCAGATGCAGCATAACAGCTGCTCCGACTGTTGTTTTTGAGCGGCAGAAATCGGTGAGGATTTTGCACAAATCACAGAAAAAGAAGAGGGAAGATTATTTTGTATCTTGTACATACCACCACAAAAGTGGAAAAGCAAGTGTCTCATATCTTTTGAAATGCCAAACACAAGCCGATTTTTATAAGGACAAAAGCGCTGAACCATGGGAAACGGCAGTATTGTGCCATGTTAATGGAGTGAAATTATGAAAACTTTAGCGCCGGTGGGATGGGAGACGAGCCACCCCCCCCCCCTTCCCCCAGTGTGTTGGGTTCTGTCAAGAGACAAACACGGAGCATGTCATGCTCCCATCCATGAGGAGACACAAGTGATTCCTGATTATGGCTTAATTAGCCGTCGTACCCAGTGGACATTACCGCGCAGGGGCTGGGAATTGGGTGCCTGATGGACCCAGACATGACATCTTGAAACAATCACACTGCTCAGTGCGCAGCGCACAGCGTTACGCTCGGCGTCTGACTCCTTTCGCTTCTCCTCTGCTCCTTCTCTCTCCCGCAGGTATCCAACTGGTTTGGCAACAAAAGGATCCGGTACAAGAAGAACATCGGCAAGTTCCAAGAGGAAGCCAACCTGTACGCCGCCAAGACTGCCGTGACGGCGGCGCACGCGGCAGCCGCCGCTGTTCAGAACAGCCAGACCAACTCCCCCACAACACCCAACTCCGGTAGGCACTTCTGCATTTAGAACACACACACAAAAAAGGCTGCCTTTGCCACCTCAGCCCCTGAACACCCCCCAACCCCCCCTCCACCACCTCCTCTCCGCCTCCCCTCACTCGTGCACCATTCACATAGGCACGAGTGACAGGCTGTGCTTCTCAGCTCGGGGGGGATCACAGCGTCTCCTGTCGATGAGACACTCGATGCCTAGCAAACTCATGCATAAAGAGAGAGCATCCCTGATTTATGAACCGAGAACACATGTATTTTTGGCAAATGATAATAATACATAAACAAGGAAGTAAAAAAATAGAAATTTAGAATGTAAACAAGGTTTGTTTCACCCCCCACCACCACCACCCTCAGATTACTCCTCAACTTCCTGCCACTTCTCACGTAATGATTTGTAATTCCTCAGAATGGTAGTGCTTTTAGGCTAAACATAAGGGGATCTAATTGCTGGCAGAATTTCACATTTTACAACACAACTCCAACATACAGTTTACATTCCACGGGGATTCATGTGAAAAGCACGGCAGGGCATCCGAGGGCATGTTTAGTCCGGTGGAATGAGTTATGTAATGCTCAGTTTGGACTAGGTTTGACCTACGTCGGGATGGGGGTAAGCTTATGAAGTGGTCCCTTTCTCTTGCACCCAGGATTCCAGATGAAAGATGAAGAGTTTCAGCTGGATTCTGCAGAGAGCAAAAACACTCTTTTAACCAACATGTTTACTGGTACTGCTCTTTTCATAAGCTTCTTAATGTCCTTGTCATTGACCATGTGATAGCTCCCCGCTAACGTTAGATTGGAAGTAGGTGATGTGGAACCATTGGGCGCTTAAGCGACCCACCACATTTAGCACTGGTCTCCCCACCCTTTGTGTCATGTGACTTTCATTTTGTTTTGTATCTGCTCTATTTGTGAAAAGATCCGTAGTGCTTCCTCACTCTTTAGTGCATCATCTCCTCCTTCTTCTGGTTTTCCTGTCTTTGCTTTTTCCTCCCTTCACCCACTGTAGTTGCTTGCATTTTTTCTGGGAATCCTTGTGTATTTGATCTGTTTCAGTCTGTGTGTGCAGACACATGAGTGGCGTGTGCGTCTGTGTTTGTGTGCGTGAGTCTGTGCCTTCCCTTTACAGCCCCTCCTCCCCGCATATATTCAGCTACTTACATCTTCCCTTTCCAGGTTCTACCGGTTCTTTTAACCTCCCAAACTCTGGGGACATGTTCTTGAGCATGCAGAGTCTGAATGGGGATTCTTACCAAGGGGCACAAGTCGGAGCCAATGTACAGTCACAGGTAGGATCAACGGTCAAGGACCGGTCCTGTGTACCAGTGCAGAGAGCCGTCCTTGTCTTGCCTGTGTACTGAGCCATCCACAGTGCAGTCTGAAGCACAGCAAAACAAACTCGCTGCTCCGACATGGGCAGTTCAAATTACCAATAGCGAGGCGTTTCCAAGACAGAAGTGTGTCCCGCTCTGTGCGTTAGCCATCCTGATTGAGCTGAACAGTGCTTACTGACGCTAATTCGCTTTGGATGGAATAAAAAAATTAAAAGAAGAATATAATCAGAGAACACCCCACCTCATTGCTATCATAACAAAGGCAGTTTCCCTATGATAGGCTATTTCTGAAACATTTTGTGATGCATTTGGCTTTGACTTGAGCTCTTGGGTTGGTATTGGGTTTATGGTACTGTGTTTTCCCCCCATTTCCTGTATTCTGTAGAATTGTCTTCCTATCTCATCTTGATATTGTTTCCCAATGTTGTCTTCCATTAATTCTATTTAAAGTAGAGCTATACATGTGTCAAATGCTATTCCTAAGTACGTAATGTAAAATAAAGGCTCATTATGGTCATGTTTGTCTTACATTATGTATGTATTGTCTCGTTTGTTTTGCTGAAAATATTTTCGCATATCATTTTTGTATTTTTACTCTTGTTTTTCATTAATTTCTGAAGAACTGTATTAGAAGTATTCCATTAACAGTCAATATTTATTATTTATTCATTTTGTTTTATTTATTTTTTGAAAGGTTATTGAACATGTAAAACACTAGTTAATCTGCTTCATACGTTTTCAATCTTGGGAGATCATGTATACCTTTTTGTGTTGCAACATCGCTACATCTGTCTGTTCATCGAGCATGTGTACAGTTAGTGTCGGCCCGCTGCTAGACACATGGCTGACCGCCCTCTCCACCTCATCTGTCCCCTCAGGTGGATACCCTGCGCCATGTTATCAGTCAGACGGCAGGATACAGTGACGCTCTTGGGGGTAACACAATGTACAGTCCACATGGCTTGAATGTAAGTCGAGGTTTTCAGAGATCTCAAGATTATAACTGTAGCAGAGGGGACATGGCACTGCTGTTTTCTATCCTCTTAAACCCTTGATAATTACTTAAACGAGTAATTACTTATTTATATTGACTTTGAGGATGATACAATTCTATTATTTATCATAATGAATGTATAAATTGTTGGATCAGATGCCCACTAAACATATCTATGGTCCAATCTCTATATTTTCTCCATGTTTAACACAGTGAGCTTTTGCGATAACATTAAAAACTGTTCTGAGCGCACACATTTGTTATGGATAACTGTTACATTTAATGAACCACTTTTCTGGGCATGGGAATTAAAAAAATAATAATGAAACCCACATCTTTAGTTTTATAAACATCCTCTAATATTTCATGTGACTCAAATGAAAATGAGATGAACAAGTGTTCACTACACAGTATCTGTTTCATTTAGCCGTTTGCAAACGCTTCACAGGATTTTCCACAGTCTTATCTCTGTGATAAAATATGGTCCACGTGATCGCCTGCAGCTCTGTGCACACACACGAGTTCCATCTTGGCTGATGGGGTTTGAGACGAAGCCTTTCTTTGTAAAGCAGGGCATAATCTGAAGCTATCTGAGGACAGATTCATTTAGTTGATGAGGACAAAGAAAAAGTTAGAAAGACAGAGATCTGGTCTCAGACAGCATTCTCTCCACTATATCAGAACAATAGAAATGGAACATAACAGAATGCTCCATGTTCATCGGTCATTATAGCATTAGTCATTCAGTGGGGTCCATACTGACAAAGAACAAAGAACATATATAAAAAAAAAACATCTGTGGAAACAAGGACTACAAATATTACAGTATAGTATAAAGGCTAACATGCTTAATAATGAACATAATGAAACTGTTTGAATGATAATACTCACTCCAACCGACAATACGATCGACCGTGTATCTCCTGATTTATAGCAGCTAACATCACAGCATACTGCTGCATATTACCATGTACTGACCTTTAGCTTTGTTGGTGGTGACGTAGTTGGGATCCAGTAAAGGCTAGGTCATGCCTCAAGCAAAGCAAAGTCAGGCAGCCTCAGACTAGCCTCCTCAGAAAGGCCGTGCCCCATCACTTTCGCTCAGCTTTCCTCACTTCACCCAGACCAAGCCCTCCCTCTTCTTGACTGACAGAAGAATATGTAGCGACAAGCTGTCTGCCTCGGCTGAAATCTGCTTAGACACTGATTTCGCTGATTTCTCCCATTGGTTGGGACACTAGACAAATTTGTTTACAAAAGCCTCCTTGTTGATGCTACTGCAACATACAGAATACTGAGTCAACTGAAAGCTGATAGCAAAGCTTCAATAAAGCTACACCATTTCCAAATTATTGCAACAACATTTCATATTACAGTTTGCTCACAGCTTATGGCATATATCTTATTGGCAAACCAGTATATTGTGCATTAGTTGAATGACATAATTGCAATTGTAGTGATTTGATTTGACAGAAAGCCTGATTATAATCACTGTCCTCCCTCTTTATGTATTAGGCTAATGGAGGGTGGCAAGCTGCAACGACTCCATCTTCTGTAATATCGCCGACAGAAGGACCTGGAAGTGTGCACTCTGATACCTCGAATTGATCTGCTATTAAATACATTTTAGCCCCAAGTTGGGCACGGACCCTTACTGGCTGACCAACAGCAGGAGATATAACAAAACCTTTTCACAGCTAATTCTTTCCTGTACTTAAAATCCCTATTATCATGCCACACATTCCACACAGTTCCATTCTTCATTACGGACACCCAGTGTTTCTTGATTGTTCAGTGTTTATAAATCTCACTACTGTATACACCACACTCTTTCTTTTGCTCATTTGTTGTAGGGGTAAGCACACATATGTACCATTATGAAACAACCCTTGCCAGGTTTGATTAATGCCTTTTCTGGGTGGCCACAGATGAAATGTTTTAAGGTGAATTTATGATGCTGGATTGGTTACTTCATTTTAAAGAGATTCCAAATGGCTATCATGATTGATTGAGCGTTTTCAATCATATTTAGCTAATAACTGATTTCTATTTACAATGCTTTCTGTTCTTTACAATGCATATATTAAAGCAGCTGTTTCTTTGACTGAAATGTGTTTGCAATCTTGTCCAGCAACTCAACAATGCCAGTGTTGACAGCTCAATGACAGCCTAGCAGTTAAGTTGGAGATTTATTTTGCCTTACAGCCATACATTAATACAAGGAAATTACTATTGTAACTCAAAGATGTATAACAGATTGTTTGACTATAACATGACACGATTCCATATTTTATAATTTGATTGAAGTATGTGCATATGACATAGAGCATGTGAACTTTTTTTTCTAACTAATGGAAACGGTCAAACCTTAGGTCTGCCAGAGAAAACTCCCTTACAGTTTGATATTTTGTTGGGTTTTTTTGGCACGCAAAAAGCCCCAAATTGCACAGGAAATTTGTATATAAAAAGCATATAAATAATTATACACCCCACCAATCAATATACAGCTATATTACCTCACTCAAATTCATATGAACCAATACATCGACATTTCTCATAGCTTAGAGTGCTCACTTACTACCTCCAAACAATATCACCACCATTGTTTTCCTGTCTTTATTTAATAATTTTATGTAGTTATTTTGATTACATCATGTAACATTGTAAACTCTCCATTCTTCATGTAATCTAATGTATATTTTAATCTTTTAATAAAATATGGTTGCTGTATTGCAACTTCAATAACAAAAATAATAAAAAAAATTAAAATAAAAAGATAATATTAATACGGTCAAAAATAGGAAAAAAGAGGGATAGCAGAAAAAAAATGTTGGTCTGTGGATTTTATGCGGGGAGCGATAAACATTGTTGATTAAACACCAAACAGTAAAACTGTTGTAAATACTGAAGAACATTTTGAATGTTACTCATCTTGTTACTAAACCATGCAAAAAAAAAGAAAAAAAAATCATTATAAAAACTGTAATGCATAGAGGTTTCAGTATTCAGAACTGTACATCTCTGTCTCTGTTTAACAGGGGCCAGACTTCTTTTTTCTTCTTTTTCTATTCTATGTGATTCTGAAACTGAAAGTCATGACAAATGATTTGTGGAAGTGATTCTAATGTATTCAAGATGTTTAGTGTTTCTTTCTAACCAGACTACACCCTGGACTGAAAAGTCTTCCTTGTGGTAGTTGTGTAATTTCAAACATGAATAAACCTTTTGCTTTCATGATGAGCTACGCTTTTTGTCATATTTTTGGTGCTAATATCCAGTAATATGTAATAACCTCCGTAGACATCCATAATGGAACACAAGTCTGTATTAAACTATCAAACTTATATATAATGTGAGAGAGGGCTCATGTTCTATAGCACTACGCTACACAGAATGTTATGAATTATTGCCAGTATCAATACTGTATTTATTCTACATACTGTATTTATATTTAAGTTATCAGCAAATCATTTGAAGGTACTGTAAGCATTGCATGTATGTTTTGTGGGAGGTCATATTGCCAGCTGAATATGAACACTTGCAGAGCTGACATGATTAGTTGCAATTAACTGAAATGTCAGGCACTTCTAATTCAGGTTATCTTGTCTGTCTGCTGTGGAAAGGCTGTCTTAATGGATCATTGGATACCAATTCCACACGGGAATTGACATCCATTTATTCTCATTTTCTCAGCAGAGTTCTTCATTTACTTGTTGATGCTATTGTTGTGTTCGGTATTCTGAATCCCAAAATATGGTGGTAACTGACTTGCGACTAATTGGGTGAAGTGAAGGGTGTGCAATACAATGTGTAGGCCTAGAGTATACGCATAATTCATATACCCATCTATAATTCATACCGGCCACTGGACTAGGTTACTGCTGCTACTACTTTTGCTCAACATGAAGACATTCAAAATTCCAGGATACCTTTTTGATACTAAAGAGCATCCCTCCATTCCCCTGGCACTCTGGCTATAGGCATTTTGATGCTCTCAGTCAAATTTAACTGCAAAAGCAACGTTAAACCATTAACATGCTGTTTTTGGCTATGTTGATATGATACAACACAATGCACTAAAACGTCAAGATGTCTAGCACTGAAATAGTTTATTTGGGGGTTTAGTTGCACCATTTATTGGTCTTTTTTATATATAAATATACGGAAAAAATATATATGGAAAATAAAGCACTTATCAGGATATGCACCTGATATACAGTTTATTTGAACCCTTTTTAAGTCATTGGAGAGTCTATGTCTGTCACCATTTGCTTTTAATTTAAGATAATACAGTAAATATAGGCTGGAGAGAGACATAACAGCATAGCTCAATTCAAACCCAAGCAAGCGCATTGCACAGACGGTTTCCCAGGAGAGCATATTTGTCTACTCAACCACTGCAGAACCTAATTCAACACCTTTCCTGGGAAATAATATCTTTGTTCTGATATTAAACCATGTCAATAGCAGACAAAGGAATATGATATAGTCTATTTTATATACAATTCAACAATGTAACGTGACTTTATAGATGAAGTAAAAATAGTTCTATATTCTATATTCTTATATACGTTCTATATTTTCTAAACTAAAACTACATTTTAAAGTTATTTAGGTAGGTTTTATAGAATTACAAACCCTTTCTCTGCCAGCAATGGTTCTCTTCATATTAAAGGAGATAACTCTGTTCTAACAGTGTATAGTATGATGAGACCCACATAGAATCATAAATGCACTTGGAGTTTGAAGTACAGTCCCTGTAATTTGTATTACAGTCTATTTGCTCATTATACCTTTACAAATAGATACATTTGCTTTCTCTGGAGTTTAACTATTGAATTTTAAGTACTGCACTCAGCAAAATTGGCCTTCGAACCTTTATAAATAAAGAAGTTACATTTTCAGAGATTATGCCTATTAAATTGTGGTCTATGGTTCATTAAAGACGACATTTTCTGAGTAACATTCACCATGAAAACCATGCATCATTAAATATGGAAATCATGAATTATATTAGTAATATGCACAATCTGAGCTGTGCCAATTAAATTAAAGAGAGATACCATTTGTTTTATTAAGATAGGGTTCATATTATGTTAAATGTGAACTGTAATTTTTTTTCACAACTTGATTTATCGCTGACTGTGCATTGTTTAAAGACCCATGTTACATTTCAAAAGAGGAATTGTTTATAAATTAAAATGGAAAAAGCTGTTATTGCATTGCAGTATCAGTGCCAATTAAATTAAAACATAAATGTGTAAGCTGGCGTGCATCTAGCTCTCTTTTAAATGTACACACAAACAATGTACAAATGATGTACAGTAAGCCATTTCTCTCAGAGAGATTTAAGACCATAATATCTGAAACCAATACACAACTGAGCCAAGCTAGGCAACATTCACACCATGTCTTTTGTTTGATCTTAAAAAAGAAACACATTTAACAACGTTTACAATATGTGTGGGAATATGTGATTTTCCTGACACTCCATTCCAATCCAACCTTCTTTGAGAAAGCCAACATCTTGAGCTTTAGACCACTGAACAGTTTGATTTATTGGGTAGAAGTAGAATGGACCATGGAGTGACTTTGCTGAAGAGATGAGCAGCACTGATTTCTATTAAGAGATGATTCCTGAGTGCCCTTTGAGCTTAAAACAGTTTAGATGATTAACATTTGATCCCTTCTATCTGTATTCCTTTAGAAGTTCATTTTCAATTTCATTTCAAAGACCATTGAATCTGGTCCATCCATTTCCTGGTGTGCTTGAAGAAGGCTTAACGACCACAAGTATCCTCCTGTACTGATAGTGCTTTATGGTAGCCATGATGAACAATGGATGGCATGCGATTGCTAGAGACAGGAGACATATGTTTGCTTTACCTCTCAGCAAGGCAAGTCAGCAAATAAGGCTGGCCTTCTGTACTGCTAAAATCATCTGACGTCATCAAATCAGTCATTGAATGTATTCATCTAATGATATTCCTTGTTTTCCTTTAGTTGTAAAGGACATCATTTTCGGCATTTACAAGACTTCTGACCCAGAAACAAAGTGCACATTACTAAGACAGCTGATGGTTAGGATTCACATAAAACTGGACCTTCCACCCTGACTGGATTATTCCTAGTACAGTAAATGGCTAAAACAAAACGGCATCAACAGTGCATCTTCCCTGCTCTTTGCTTCATCTATTGCAGTGTGGCTATAGGCTACATTGTGTAATGGGAAGTCATTAGCTTTTGGTCTGATGCGGTTTGTTCTCAATCCCTCGCTGCTGCATTTATATTTCATATCTCATGTTTCACACTGTAATAACAGCTGTGGCTTGTTTTTGCCATCTGCAGACAATTACTTTAGTTTACTTGGCTTTGTAATAATAGCATGTTTTCTTCTTGCAACTCTCTCAATAGACAACGTACTGCAAATCCTTGACAGGTGCTGAGGCATTGGCTCGGGAGACGCGGTGAGGAGGATTATTACTGCATTATTCAGTCCTGCTGAAATAAACAAACAGGTTCAGTAACTGGCATTGTGTGCGGCTACAGCGCCAGCGTTGTTTTTGCATTGTACCATCTCGGAGGAGCCAATTATGATTTAGGTTGACTCCCATGAACCCCGACGCCCCTTTTCACCTCCAACCAGACCTACTTAATGTTTAATATCACCCCCCCACCGCCGTACCCTCTCATTTGCTCACTATCCTCTTCTTTTCTGACCTTTTTACATCCACCTCGCCATGTTCCACCTACTTCCTATCACCAGAGTGGCTCAGGTTCCGCTCCACAGTCTAGTTTCAGTATAATAACTTGACACTTCACATTGCATTAGTCTTAGTCCCGACAACAAGGTTATGTGACCTATAGTGTCAGAGAGCATACACCATACTTGCCTGGAGTAGCTATTTATCAAGACAGCTTTGGGCCACCTATGATTCAGAGCAGAACAAATACAGATGTGAGGCGGTTACACTGAGGACATATTTGTCCAGAGAGTAGAGCTGTAGCTAGCAAACACCGTAACGAGAGGAAACCCTGGGACATTTAGCATTAAATAAGTCCCTAGGTTTCATGCCACTGCATATCTAACATTGCAAAAATGCTACTAAATAGTACACTCATCTGCAAATCCTTTGGCAGTGTATATGCACATCATGCACAGCGCAGATGCATGAAATGTAGGACATTTTGAAACGGAGCCTTTATATTAATTATAAGCTATTTATTGAGAAGATTAGCCACAGTCTGGCCATGTTGGTGCCATGCAAGCAGGAGATGTGTTGGGGGGGGGGCCCTGAGTTGAGCAGAGAAGCAGGCTGGCTGTGAACCCTGAGGAAGTTATTAGGAGACCACTGACCTCACGGGTGCAGCACTCCAAAAAGCCGCCCGCTGGCATGATGTCATACTTTGCATGCCATCAATCATTCCACCACCCCTAGACACCCAGTCTGACGAGCATATAGATGCTGACCATTTGGGAATACTGTATTATGGTGACGTAAGAGAACGTGCTGAATTCCCATTTGATGGAACTGAAGACAGCAGTTGTTGATGACTACTGTACGTTAGTTAGGACAATAGCATATCATGACATCCGGGCTTTATCCTGGTTACACAGGTTCATATATTTAATGTATCATATACCCCCTTACTAATTTGTTTTACCTATACAAGTTAATACATCCCAATGTGTGAATTGTCTAATATAGTCCATGTTATGTTTGCAAAAAGAGAAAACTTGCTTTGGTAAGCAAACACCATGGTCAATTAATCTGTTTGATTTGGCACATTTACTAATTGTGTTTAGGCTATACAGACTTTTGGCTAAATCGTCACATTTCTGTTGGCTGTTGGCGGCAGTGCGCAGGGAGATACAGAATCGTTGCAGCGGGCAGGGTGGTAACATCAGCCCCTGCCCGCTCCAATGACGCTGGGTCCGGGGACTGGTGCCCAGGTGGGCCGACCAGAAATATTTGACGGTTCACCCGGTTGACATCTCGATAGTTAGTAGTTTCAAGCTATGCTACTCAGGACTACTGTAGCGTGTGACAGAACGTTACAACTGACATAAATTTGACAAACACGGAAATAGATCTGGTTGCCGATCCCGATTAGTTAAAAAATGCCTTGATCGTCTCCGATCCCGATGTTTGATATCGGATCGGGACATCCCTATTAAATACTATTCATAATTAGGTCAATGTAACATACAATCTTATCTGCCAGAAAAGTTTGCTGTGATGGAACAGCAATGTTTGCCTTGCAAACCAGATACATCTAAAAAAAATGTCTGTCTCATGATGCTACTGAAACATTAAAACTCTGCCTTGGAATACATTAATATGAAATGTACATACATTCATAAAGTGAGCTGATATGACACTATAGGTCTACTTGTGTGAGTAGCGCTTAACACATAACATACATATCCTCTGACCGCCTCGTGAGACTTATTTTAAACCTCCACCCCCAAAGTTGCCTATTTCCTGCTGTAATTAAAACCACCTCAAATGGAGGTAGCTGGCGTCAGTGGAATGTTTAGGAAATACTGAAAACACACAACACAGACATTTTGAACATAAATCATGCCTTTTGTATGTATAAAACAGATATATTTTTTAAATTATTATAACAAAGGACATTTCAAAGGAAAGAAAAACAAAACAACAATTGAAAAAAGCATAGCTGAATGAATGTGGCTTTCTGTGTTACAAACAGCAATGCACTGCATATTTGTGTCTGCTTCACAAGAAGTAAGCCCTTATCATTCTTCAAAACAATTGCCACCTTCATAATTGTATTTTTTTTGTTTTCCTTCATTCTTTGTCCTCCTCTCTGTCTCATCTCCTTTCTCTCTGGCCACTAGGTCCCTGGGGTCTGTGTGGCCCCTGTCTGCTTCCTGTTGGTGTCTGGGAGCCCAGGTCTATGAGGCACCAGGATCATTTTCCCTCTGTAGCTGTTGTCACTAGCATGGACCCAACTAATTTATCTTGCTAATGGCAGGTGGGTCAGTTGAGCGCCATTATTGTGATTTTTTTCCCCTTTGTGGCTGCAGTTTCTTGATCCAATACAATTAGCTGCCGTACACATAAAAGAAGACAGCTCTGCCTGCAATCAACATGTTTACTTAATGCTATATTAGAATTAGATTTTAAAAAACGATTTTATAATAAAACCTCTTTCAAAACCTCTAAAGTTATCAAGTATATTCTCTGTCTAAAGTATATTCTCACCAAGCACAAGGTCAAAAAATATGGCAGTTCAGAAACGACAGTTGGAGCCCTAAGTCGAATCCTTGCATCAGCTATATTTCACAGATGATCTTCAGGTAAGGGTAAAAAAAAAATATTCGCTCCCAAAATCAAACCTATAATGAACCCTTCACCCACTTTAACATAAAAGAGCAGAATGTAGAGGCAACAGAATGAATGCAGTCACTTGGAGTCGCTGGGGCGTGAATCTCCAGAGAGTAGTGGACATGGAAAGAGCTGGGGCTGATTTCAGACGGGAGGAAGGTCGTCACCACACAAATGAATAACATGAGAAGTGGTTCAAGGTCTAATCAAGTCCTCAGACTGCACTCGCTGGGAGCAATTAAGTCCTCCCTCTTCCTCAGCATAGGTAACCAGATCTTCCTATTGACAATCCCAATAAAAGGTCATTTACAGGATGGATAAAATAGCAGAGCTCAGTTGCCTAAAAGCCTCGGAGGACAGCATGAACTTTGATGTAGTCGTTTATAATTCAGAAAATGTATAAAGACATAAAATCAAAGATTTGATTCACATTAAAGAATGAAAGGGACATATGGAGGAGGTGATTCACCAATAAATAAATGCACTATGCTTTTGTAATATGTTTGTATGAGGCATCTTTGTCGCATGAATTTCAAAACCTTGGCACACACTCCCGCCCAACCGCAGGAATTCATTATAGTCATTGCGAGTCTGACACAAATTAAGTCCCGGTACTTTCTGTCTTACCCTTCTCAGACCACAATACTTCATCATAAGTCATCCTTAATTTGTTTGGTTGTCACATGTGCTTGTTGTCAAGTCTGTTAGCTTGCAGCTTGCTTTGTCAAAGCTTGTCAAGACTGCATAGGCTAGGTAGAACACGGCACTATGATCCATTATTTGATTTTTCACAATAACAATATCTGTAGGGCAGAACACTTTCATATCCACACATTTTACACAACTTGTTTAAATGGATTCATTTAAAATGTTCATGTCTTATCTATATGGCTATCGCACTGCCTTTGTTAATCTGTAAATATACATTTCACATTAAAAGTCAGAGCGATTGCATCAAATTAGGCTACATTATAGGACACATGACAATGTACATAGAATCTCACCCAATCTGAACTCGGACCTATGAGAGTTTTGCAATCCCAACTCCAATTCAGGACAACAGTACATCTTACTGATGGTTAGAAAATATTTCCCTTCCCTATCTTTTATCCCCCAGGAGAAATCAACCTGTCTGTTTCCTCTCCGAGCATCTGCTTTCTACAACAAAGACCAATCTTAATGAATCTTGCTGTATAAGAAAATAGCCACGAAGCTTGTGTGGGACTTCTTCAATACAAGAGAGATTTTTGACCATAGAACTGACACAGAGGATGGCCGCAAGCTGAATCAATCAATCAATCAGTAAATAATGATTCATTAATGTAGGACCTCCATAGAAATAGAATAGAAGTACTGAAAATGGGACATCAGAAAGTCAGCCTTCATTTATAGCTTAAAATCCCTTTGCTGCCCTCCATCTGTGTTAATTGCTATCGCTGTAATACACACAATCCCATGGGATCTTTACCAAAAGGCAATAAACACACTGTACCACACTGAGTTACCAATTGGCAGACTGCTCATGCCCATATTGGTAAAGCTTTTAAATTGCATGACTGTACAACAAAAATGGTAAATAACATAATAGTAGGCATTCATTAATAATTAATTGTATTAGTATTAATTGTTAATCGTTAACATTGTCCGTTCAGTGCTGTAGCCCACATTTACAACTCCTTCCCCCAGTTTTATTCAATATCTCTTTACGGATACATCTTTCCCTGTGATGTGACTTTGTGATTGAACTCTCTTAGTAAATATGACAGCAAAGCAGTATAAGCTATTTATTTATTTATTATGGGGAAACAAAATAGGAAAAGAAGACATAATTCACTAATTTCTTGTAATTTTCACATATTGAACATGTACTTTAAGGTCATCTGCAACCTTATGAAAAAACAACAACTTGTGAATGGCACTTGGATGTGGCAAAATACTTAGTTTGCCACTATTTATAGCATATACTTGTTAATTGATAATTGTTGATAAAGCAAACTAAACAAAAGGTGGATTCTAATGTATTTAATCGCTGGCTTGTTCTAAATGGCTCTAATGGAAAGGCCAATTCATGAGAAATGGTGTGACGTTAATACGTGTTATGAGTTGATACTGCTTACTTGCAAAGTGACATTTTTATTCATGTCTATGTGGACAAATGGAAGACAAAGAGCTCACGTTGAATGGACGGGATACCTGGCAGTCACTGAAAGCACGAGTGAAGTAGCCATGCTGATATGCTGACGTGACATCAAGTCCTACCTCGACATCCAGACGTCGGCGGCTATGTTTGGCAAGTGATGATGATCTTAGCTGTGCTTCTCATCAACCCTGAGATAGGCTGCGGTGTACAGCTGTCGGTATGCTACATCCATCTGACACATTTCCACAGTAGGTCCTCAAAAGTGCATGTGTCAGGAAGTTTGAACTAATAGTGCAAAGTTGAACTTCAGAAGATTAGCCGAGCAACGCCATAAGCTAGGGCCGTGCTGCTTTTTCTAGCTCTTTTTTGAAAAATGTGTTTAGCACTCGTACGTGAGCAGAGAGAAATGGAGGCAAGCGGGAAGTCTCTGAGCGAGAGTGGAAAATAAGTGAAATGTACGTCGTTGGTAGCAATATTTTGATAAAGTAATCATGCTTCAGAAGCAAACCTCGGACTCTGATATCAGCCCTTGGTGATTCTGCGCAGCTCCTCTGAACATGGCAGCATCAGATTTACAAATTGAAAATCATTAATAATTCTAACCAGGATGTGATAAATCTGGAATCACTCTCGATGAACCTGGACACACTTTCATAAATCAAAAAGATTACTTGGGAATTTTTTAAAATCTGACGTCAAAGTGTCAGGCTTACTAATGGTTTTTGTAGATCCCTTACCGTGATATATCATTAATCTGTGATACATTTGAAGTGTGTCACCGGGGCAATATGTGATCGCTCTAATATTCAGCAGGTATGTGCTGCTCAGTGTCAATACGGGAGATAGGGGGGCTCATTGGAGTGAGTGGGTGGGTGGGTGGGGTGGGGGGCACTGTAGAGAAAGTAGCTGTGCCTTACATTTTGATAGGGTCCTGTAACAACCAGGGAATCAGAGGCCAAGGTAGGTGCAAATAACAGATTGAAGGTAAGTAAGAACTACCAGGCTTAATCCTAAAGCAAGATGTACGTAAACAAGAGTCATAGCAATACAACACTTTTAGATCCCTAATTGCTCATTTTGGTCAGGTGCGACTAATATTCAGTTGAGGGTGAGTGGTGAGCTGAGGACTGAGCCTATTGGCTGCTCGCTGACTCCCTCTATGTTGTTGTGAGAGGGCCAATGTTTTAACTCTTGAATCATCTTACTGACAAATAACTCACCTTGAAGATATGCCTGTTTTATTTTAACAACAGCAGGGGTGAATAATCATTAGAATGACGTCAACATCTTTGTTAATCGGGTAGTGCATTTAAAGGAAAAAGCCTACAAACGCAGCACCTTTAATGCACTGTGAAACTGGTGAAACGCGCTCTCAATCCTGACATCCGCCCTGCTACTCAGAGTGCTATTGTGGTGAAGGAGGTATTGACCACGGTGCTGAGCAGGGCACCTCTGTAATCTAAATGTCATTCATTGAAAGGCATCTCCCACAAACCAAATGGCTTTCATCTAAATGTGGCTGCAAAAGATTCAATTACTTTTTTGCTCCTTCTATTTCTTTTCAACCCCATCCTCCAATCCCCTCCCTCCTTCTCATGCACTGCTTGCTTATCTGCTGTGATTATAGTCATTACGAAGCAGCCGTGTCTGTAGTGAGTTTTTATCAGAACCAGACATGTTCAGCCAGCTGCCTCTGTAGCCGAAGCCACAACGCAACAACGCAACCAGATGCCTTGGTTCTGATGGAGATTCTGATGGTAAATGACGGCAAGCTACATAATAATAATAATATGCTTTCTCTAACATTGGGTATTAGGTTTAGTGGTTCCATCTAAAATCCTATTTGATGTCTTGGGCAGCCTGGTGAGGAGGGTAAAGGTGCGTCTGGCTGTATCAGACAACACGGGTGCTCCTTTTTTATGTGGAGAATCTGTTTGGTACGCGTCTCCGGCTGGGTCTGGGTGAAGGAGGTGGAGTTTAAATGTGACAGAACAAAACTCATTCTCCGACAATGGCATCAAAGGAGATGGCGTTCTTTTGTGTTTGACGTGGAGTGCGTCTGAAGTGTTCTGCTGAAGATAGTGGAGTGGTGGGGCAAGTTCATTGTTGCTTCGCTATGGGGGTGATTATCAGCCACTACTGGCGCAGATCACTGGAACAACTGTCAGCATGAAGTGGGAATAATGATCTCTATTCACCTGCTGGAATCCATGCAATTCTGATACAAAAGTATATTTCATATGTACGTTCGTGCTTCATAGTTATTTTGATTTTTAGGCAATTTTTGTAACTTCTCACATTTTTATAATGGATATTTAGCAACTAACTTCTTATTTCTCTAAAAGCATAGTACCTAGTACCTGTGTGCAAATATTGGCCACAAGGAGGAGGTATGCGAAAGCAGGTCCTGGTAAACAGATAAAGTATGCCCTATATGGGCCCATTTAGAGCCCATTTAGCCACTGAATGGTGTTTTGTCTCCAATCATCATGAAATTGAACGGCTTCAAAACACTAATTCCACTATTATTATGTATTTTACATATACATACACATACAGTATACACTACATGTGGTAATACTCAAGTAGTTTTAAAATACCTAAGTCAGGTAACAACACTAGATGTTATGTACTAATGTATACCTGTGCGTGCTAAGGCTACGTGTTAGCATACACACATACACTTGCAGAGGATATCTATTATATAATGAACAAGGTCTGAGTCAGGGTGTACTGGCTGACAGTGCCCTTAAATATATACTAACCCCATTATGATAGGACCATGATGCGATCATATTATGTCCTATCATATAGCCACATTACCGTTAATGGTTACATTAACTTAGCAACATGTTAACAATTATCTCAATACATGTACAGAAGTAAGCTCTAGATTTAGCTGGGCCTCTAAAATCCTCTACCACTAACTATTATTGTACATGGGTTGGCAGTCTATAGTTCAGCCTGTAAAATCTTTCAGGAAGGGTCATTAAGGATATTTCATTATCTCCATATTGCCAAGGTCAGGTTGTCCATATATCCACTTTACGGCTGCTAGGGGAATATGCTGCGACTGTAGTATAATAGACCAGAAAATGTCCACACCAGGAATGATGGGAAATCAATATTGGGCCCAGCTCATCAATACAAACCCCATTTTCACAAGCAGGAAGAAGGTACTCAGGAAAAATTGTTGAAGAAAATAGATTGAATCAGAGAGCGAAAATAAAATAAAACAATGTTTCGGTGTTTCTAAAATGTTTCTTTTTTGTTAGTGTGCAATATGTTGTAGGACTCTTCAAAAGATTCTTACAACATATTGCACCTTTAAACCATTCTGAGTTTATTTTGATTTTAATCTGGCAGCACTGGATCAAGCAGTCCATAAATGTCCCAGCACAGTCATGTAACCACGTTAAAGAAGAAAGAAACATGGGTTGTGGCAATGATTTGCCCCATTTATTACAGCAGTGGCAGCCAGAGGCCACAATCTGCCTTTGGTTTGTTAGAGGAATGTGGAAGCGTTCACGTTATTGCAGTGTAATAGCAGAAGGAAATGTGGAACCCACGACAAAGGAACATTTACTGTATATCATTACTTCAATAGCTTGACAGGCTGTGTGGCACAAAGCATTGCTTGATTATTAAAATTATTATTCTGCTATTACACAGTGGAACTTTATTCTTTATATTTTCATGTTTGCTCATTTTGATTAATTAAATGGGGGGGGGGGGGGGGGGGGGGGGGGGGGGGGGGGGGGGGGGGGGGGGGGGGGGGGGGGGGGGG
>JAOEHI010000024.1:4970679-4983247 GCA_025447815.1 Percopsis transmontana
TAAACCCTTGGAAATTTTTATTTTATTTTTCATTTTTGGCAAATTTTTTTTAATTAAAAACCCCCCCCCCCCCCCCCCCCAAAGAAAAAGTACGTTCAGAATGTACAATTTCTAAATGTTGTAAGGTGAAATTGTCAAGAGGCGATTTGTTAAATAAACATAGTAGAGTTGGAGCCAAGATGTGGCTCAAAAAGGAATTTACAATGCACTAAAAGAGAAAACAGCCCGTGGTTGTTTAACCAGCCTTGGGCGCTGTTTGTTTATGCAGCACAGCTTCCAACAAATGAATATCACACTGGAAAACTGATGTGGGAGAAAATAATGATGAATACAAAAACCCCCTTCTTACATTAGAGAAAACCACCGCTGTCAACTCCACAAATTGTAACGCACTGCTTGACCATGAATGCAAAAGACCCTATATAGTGTGTGTACTATAGTGTACCGTTTGTACATATTTGCTAGTTTTTGAATGAGTGCTGAATTCACAAATACTGGTTCATTACTGTAATTGTAAATACTTTACAGTGTCTTTGTGTGAGCATTACACATTGTCTTCTGCATGTTAATGGCTTATTGACCATGTATGGTGTAATGAGAGCTTGGGTGCAGGGCTAGCCATGATATATGAGGGTGACAATTGGCCTCTGCTGCACTGATGACCTAATTTCAATATTCAGGGACTTGGGGATGAAAATGACACTTTTCACATTTAAGTGCTTTGTATTAGCCCCTGGGTTACTGTACCTCTGCCTAATCCCAGTCCACAGACGGGCTACACATAGCACAGAGAGAGCGTGGCTGGTCTAGACCCTCCAAATTACAACCATTCATTGTGCACACAGCGAGGTGCACACCCCTAATCTAAAAGCACCGCCAGGATACATGGAGAGCGAGAGGATTTGACTTGTTTTAGAAGTCACCTTCATCTTCTCTGTTGGGCTGACTTGATGCATGCATTGAAGGAAATAAAGCACAGGCAGATTCCAAAAGGCCTCTGTCTGCAGAGATAACCTTGAGGATGTATGGCATTTAGCATTCTGCACCCTGCTCATGACTTCCCGAAACCATATATTCTGATCCCTGGCTCTACGTAGGCCAACTAATACCTTTTCATGCTAAAGAGTAGAATCGCCTAGATTTATAAATATACACTGTATACGTAGAGGCATATATGATTTATTTTAAGAAGTGGCTTCAAAATGGAATTTAAAGACTGTCATTGCATGTTAGGGCAAAAGGGGGATGAAGCTCAATGACCTATTTGCATTTCTGTCAGAGCGAAGAGGGAAACGCGAGGGTGGGGTGTAGCGGAGGCAGGGGGAAATGCAGCCTTATTTCCCATTCATCTTTTATTTTTCCTGTAATAGTGAGTGGAGGTGTCATGTTTGGCATATAGAAACTCTCTGGGTTCTGCCAAAGAGATGTGACGCCAAGAGAAATAGCTGTTGTTTTAACCTTGAGCCTGATTTGAGCAAACACGAATATATTACATGCAGTATCCCTCATTCCCCCAGCTAACATACTCTGACTGTATTTATGCTACACGCCATTGTATGCTAGCTGCACTTTTTACTGCACACAGTATAAACTGTCAGGGCAGCTGCACCATATACTATAGTGTAGTGTTCAGTTGACAATATAGTAACTGACAGGACGATTTAATAACGTTTTATAAAATATTTAACAGTATTTACTTTCTTAAAGCAATAAATGTATTACATGTAAAATACCCCCCCCCCCCATTGATAATACTACGCAAGAGAAGGTGTTATGGTAGACAAGAGTGTGTTTCCATGTGTGTAAAGGCTTTTCGAGTGTGTGTGTACTGTATGTGTGTGTGTGAGAGAGAGGTGGGGGTGGGTTTGTGTGCAGGAGTAGGCCATGGGGACAGTGCGATGGTTCACGGTGTTCGGACAGTCCCACTGCGAGCGGCGTTCTGCAGCATCAGCATCCGGACAGGGGCCAGACGTGGAATTTATGATGCCAGGGAGAGGAAATGACCTGCTTCTGTCATTGAGTGTGTGCCCCATCACGAGAGGCCCTAAACTATATTGGCACAGCGCTGACAGACATGTTTGTCATCTAGTCAATTTTGAAGACACCAAGCGAGTGGTGTTATTCTCTGACAAGCTCTCCCACTTCCTGATCGTGTCTGCTGTGTCTACTTCGCTGGACATTGCTTTTAAACACTTTATCGACTTAGTTTTTTTGTTTTGGGGACGTTCTCTTTTCTTCCCTGGGGAATTTTCCATAGCTTAAACATAGTAAAGCACCCATGCAGTAAGATCTATTTTCTTTCTGAGTAGAACATTTTGGGAAATACTGTATAATGAATCTTAAAAGGGCCTGTGCTGTGAGCAAATAGTAAAGATTTTAAACATTCTAATCTAATTAAGAACATACTTTATTCGTATTATTTTAGCCCTCTTTTATCCCTTGACAGTTGGCTATGAACTAGGAAAGTTTGTTGTTGTTTGCTGATGTAGAACAAACTGGGTGCTAGCATCTTTTTCAGTTCCAATGTTCAAGTGTTGCTTAAACAGTGACACCTTCTGGCATTCTGAAAAGCCAAAATTTGACTGCATTTAAACTGCCTGATCACTCTTAATCTTCATAAGAGAGACGCTCTATGGAAACTTGTATATATGATTCAGACTATGGATTAGTTAAGAACTCAGTGACCTACCTTTTTACTACTAATTATATTCTTTCATTCACTAGTTGTGAATGCATTATTTGTTGCATGTGTTTCATATTTGTATTCTAAGTGGCTGACACTCCTTGATTATATGAGGAAAATATTACTTAATTGATGTCATTATTAACAACATTTTATACATGGTAGAAGTTACAGGTTATTGTATATAGGCCACCATTGTCTATGTTTTAAATTATGTGTTTTTATTGTTACCTGCCCAGGGACTACAGTTGAAAATTAGCTTTTGGCTAAACTGAAACATTTACATTAAAATGTTTATTAATGTGGTCCAAAACGACACAGAACAATAAAATAATGTAAAGTAATGCAAACCCAAAATGGGCCAGAGGTGGGAGTATATATGGAATAACAACAATATCTTACGTTTCATAATACACTTCTGTGACAGGTACATATAAGGAAATTATATTTGAATGAGCAATTTTGCTGTCATATATGCTGTATGTTTGACCAATCCATTAAATGTGTACAGTATGCACAACATGTTGTTTTCATCCATCCAAACCTACAGAGACATCCCCGCATCACCAAGCAACCGTCTACAGAACAGGGCTTCGTTCAAGAATGCAGATGAATATTTCATAAAGTGTGTAATCAAATGCACATAGTTCTGTGGGGATGTTAAGAAAGAGATATAAAATTCACATCTTAAGAAATAAATCCATTCTTCTCCACCCTTGCATTCATTTATGAATCAATGTGCCTCTCAAATAACTAGCTTTTTGAAACAGACATGTACACACGAGTGCTCAGACACGTACGCACACAGCCCCACAGTTGGAAACCTCTTTTATTTTATTTTATTTATTCTAATTATGATCTTCTGAGCTTCAAATGCTTTTAGAGGCTACAGCAACACAAGCATTAATGCACTGCAGGCAGCAGAAATGAATACAGCAATCAGAATGATATCACATTAGAGAGTGGAATGTTGACTGAACCTTTATGGATGTGTTTTATGAAGGAAAACGACAAGGTCAAAGCAGTGGGTGAAGCAAAGTGCTATTTTACTGTAGTTATGTATTTATTCTATGTAACTACTGTAATTCATCTTATTGTATGAGTCAATCCAGACTGTCCACAATGTGCCATTAATAGTAAAATAAAAATAATGAATAATAAATTAATAAAATAGCTGGCACACTTTACAACATTATTTAAGACTTATGCATTGTAAGTATTAGTAAGAAAAAGTTAAATATAATGTTTTTACTTTTTTTATCGAAAACCACATAAGATATTGCTATTTTTTCATGAACTGCTCAGTTGTATTATTATTACAGGGACCTGAATGGCCCTTGAATATGTGTTTTCGTTGGAAATGTTCGCACAGTGTGCAATCCATTTGGGCCCCCTTGTTATTTTTATTGTCATGTTTGAAATGCTGTTATGCTGAACTGTTTTAATTAGTACTCTGCACTTTATGGAGATCATTGTTCACGCTTGCCTAATTATGTTTAGATGGCCCAAATCTCCATCAAAGGAAACCATTATGCTGCATCGACGGCGGAGCTACGGGATTCCATCTTCACCCTGTAGACAAGGCTATTACTGCTCTGCCTGGGCTTGGACACGCTAAATAAACACATCAATTTCATACTGTAGGTCCGGAAAGTTAGAGATTGAGGAGAGATTGCACTTATCAGCTGAATATGGCTGAGGATACACATGCTGCAGTGCACATCACAGGCTTTTTTATTCGCTTAGATGTCCCCTCTATTGAGGACTCCACATACCGTCTACTGGGAAACCAAGAGACTGATATTAAACAGGTGTACTTCAACATTTTCTTTATTTTACCTTCCTAACGGTCATGTTTATGTAAGAGCTGTGGGGGAGCAATGTGCGATTAGCGATGTTTGCTATGGTGTTTTGTCCCCTCCCCATGCTTCTTTGCCTGAGAGCCTGAAGTGAATGTGATGGTTTCAGATTTGATTAGGCAGCCCACGGGCCTCAGCGGTCCAGCCCCACGATGGGGCCGGCAGGGGCCTTGTACAGGCGTCTCATTGCTCACCATGCCTCAGTGGTGATGTACACATCTAGTGTGACCGCCCACTTGATTTAAACAGCAGTCCACCCCTCGATGGGGGAGCGAGCGCACTCCCTGCAATATCGTGGCCCATTCATCCAGTGACCGCTGGACATTGGTCTCAGCCAAGCGCACTTGGTTTCGCGACAGCGTTTGGTTTTTGGAGAGAGCCAGTCAAGCCAGTCATAGAGACAGTTAGCATGGGACCTTACATTTGTATTTGTCGTCCCTTAACCATAAGCTAAAAATATGTCTAGAGAGTCTAAAAAATTAATTTTGGCAGGTCTAAACACTGTATGTATGGGAAGAGGCACATTAAACCCAAACTCATACAAGTAGATGGCGAGTAAAGGGGAAGGGCTTTAGCCAGTTAGCCAGGCTCATAGAGCATGGCTAGTGATTACACTGTAGTAGTGGGTAAGTGGCATTCATTCAGCGCATTCATTTGAAAGGATTATGTGGAAAGGCGCAATTATATTTTTTTTCTCTGTTTAGGAAGCTTATTTATTGCTGTGTACTAAACAATCATTATATTTGCAGCTTAGTGGCTGTGTTAACAAGGTGGCAGGGTTTCTTCATAAGAGGGCATAGCAGCCTTTGAGCAGTGAAGTTATATTTAGAATTTCAATTCTTTACTCACACCCTTGGCCTAAAGGCCCCAGCTTTACACAAAGTTATTTTAATTTCCTAATGGTCACCGTGGCAAAGCAGTAATGAGCAGGGCCAAGGAGGATTGTTATTTTCTTAAGGACCAAATAAAAAAAAAAGAAGGAAAGCCTGAGTAGCTACATCATTACTAAGAAAAGCCTAGAGGAGAGTTTGCAGTTCATTAGTCTACACGCTTGGTCCTCCTGGTCCTACAGAGACAGGGAATATGGGTGATAAATTGTGCATCCGTTCACTTCCAGAGTGCAAATTGTCATTAAAGGCCCAATCCAAAGACGGGATACACTGTAGTTCCACCTTTGAGATTTCTCCGTCTGCTGAGGTAGTGGAGGGTTGAAGATTTTTATAACTTCCAGTGAGACCGACTGAGGTCCTGAAATAAGGCCTGAGAGGTATATAATTGGTTTGAAATTGCAAATGTTTTGTGGTTATTATGTAAGGCACTGGCTTTTAAAGGCTACCTGGAGTCAAAATCTTGATTTCCAAAAGTTTAACTTTTGTGCAATAAATTGAGTAATTATACTTTGAGATGGCTTTATATTTCCTCAAAAGTACTCATATTCCTCAAAATTAGCAAGCCTCAAAGATGACATGTAGTTTCATATACTGACGTCAACACGTGCAGACCAATTGCATTACTGGACCCGGGCCGGTTGGTTTTGTGCTGTAGGCCTATTACAATGTCTTTCCAGTGGGACTGTTTTGGTTGATACACACAAAGCCTAAAGCAATAACAATGTGCCAGCATGCCAGAAGTTATGATCAGCATTGTACAATAAAGCACACAATAAGTTACGTTGCTGTTTTTATGATATCAGCAAATATATAAACTTCCCAGAGTTGCTCTCTCTACCGAGGGAAATGTTGCTACTCCTGAGGAACAGCTACAGCGACAGAGTGAGCATTTCAATGAGTCACAGAAATGACGTATCTATTGACACTTTTTCTAACAACAAATCACACATTGACTTCTTAGATGCCACGCTTCCTTTGGAAAGGAACATTTTTAAAGCTTTAGTTGTAAATATAAACTGTATTACAACTGAATATATTGTATACTAATGAAGGAATCCTGTATTATCTTTGCAATACGGGACACAGTTAGTTGTATTTTAGTACAAATAGTATATTAGGTCTGTGCAGTGTGGTGTGTATGTGTGTGTGTGTGTGTGTGTGTGTGTGTGTGTGTGTGTCTAGGCATTGCTCATTGCAGAGGCTGTTGTAGTGCATTAGATGGAGGCCAGGTAAAGCTACGAGGTAGGTGATTTCGTTCCTTTACAGTTTTGGACCTATCGCTCTTCTGCTGTGATGAGGGCTGACATGTGAAGTATGACATCAAGCCAGCGGGCAGCTTTTTTGAGTGCTGCACCAGTGAGGTCACTGGTCTCCTAATGACTTCCTCAGGGTTCACAGCCAGCCTGTTCCTCTGCTCCCCCACTCCTCCTGCATGGCCCACCCAACACGGACAGCTCAACGCTTGGTTAACCACTCTGCTCATTGTTCTTAATCAAGAGATGGAGGCATAAGGACACGGCAAGTCAGCTCATGCATGCCCAGTGGGCTTGCTGTATATATTTTTAATTATTACTAAGTTTTAAGACAGCTAGAATTCGAGCGGAAAAAGCCAATGTGCGCGCACGTAGCTACACGCACGGACGGAAACGCACATGCACACACGTACACATCCAGACATAGATCACAGACTGCACGGTTAATGGTGAACCACATTCAGCTTAAAAGGAGAACGCTCATCTGCAGACCCTCTATGGCAATCGCACACTGAGATATGTAGTGCGCATATCCCAGTGTGCGATTATGTATTCAGATCTTCAAACCCATGCATTTTCAGCTAACTATATATTTTCCCATGTAAGGGACTACAAGCAGAGCATCTTCATTTTTATTTCTTTCACTATAAGCGCATCTAAAAGGCAGGATGAGAGGCATGCAAATCCGCCAGCACCATGTACTGCTTTAATATTTAACATAGGTTATTAGACAGGGCAAAGATTTGACCCCCGAGCGCTTCTGCACATCACATGAATAACTAATGCAGGCTGATTATGTTAAACAGCGGTACCAGCCAGTGATCACCAGGAATATAGCACCACTGCTGCAGGAGAGCCTATAATAACAGGCGCATCACGGAAACACAGCCCAAAACCCATCATTAGCCCTGAATCCCAGCCACTGCAAACTGCGTTCGGTAGAGGGGTGATTTACACTTTATATCCCCAGCTTGGGTTTCCCTTTAATATGTATACCGCCGATAACAATTTTGCATTTGTAAAGCTACTAGCTGACCAGCCTCCTAACAGATTAACAAATATTTGCATAACGACAAACATGAAGTGCATGGCGATACAGTAAATGTTAAGACAGCCTCGTCTTGCTGAGTCTGGTTACGATTTTGACTGTATTGCTCTGTGCTCTGGAATGTACTGTAGCCATGTTGGGTGAAAAAAAGAGAAGAAAAATCCCCAGCACACGCCCGTGTAAATTCAAAGGCCATTCCCCTGCGCTGACATTTCATCATGGGGGTAAGTGAACTTTAGAAGAGCTCTAAGAACATGCCTGGGTTCTTTAAAGACGTCAGTGCTGATTTTAAAAAGCTTATTGCAGCATCATAAAGCAAGTAAGTGTCCATTCTCCTGTTTGTTTTGAACCAGAATAGATAAAAAACAAAACAAAAGAAAACATGCTCTTAGAAAGCTATTTGGAGGTAGAGGGGCTTGATCATGGCTGTATTCCATCCCTATCACCATGTCTTTGGCCCTCCACCATAAAGAATTCCAACGAGACAATTTTGCGCGCTGTGGGGTGAGCTGACAGGGAGTGTTATTAAAGCACAGGGTGCTGACCGCTCTCAAAGTTATTAAAGTGCTGTGAGATTGTGTCTGTGATAGCCGTGCCGGCCAGGATGTCCTTCACACACGCACACACACACACACACAGGTACAATACAGTGGGGACGCCAAGATCATAGAGAGAGAGGGAAGAAGGTACAGAGACACGCTGTGGATCCCACTATAGGGACCTGTCATTGTTTTCATCCCTCCATTAAACGTGATCGTACTTAACCTCACTGTACTGGAGGGCGTTGAAAAGCAAGATAATAGAATAGATAAGATAACATGGAATCTAAGGCGTACTGTATGGGCAATTTTCACAGACATGTCACATTGGGGTCAACACAGCTCTAACTGTGTTGGAGCTGTACAATTACGTGACAATGTTTAATTTAGGCGTTCTGATTAGCAATCAGTGACTATACGGTTGACTAATTGTCAATGCCTGCTAATCAGAACACAAATCAAACAGACCTAGTAATCATTTTACAGGCTACATCTGTGTGTGGAAAGGGTCCATTGGGTTGTATTATATTGTGTCTGACGTAGATACATAAATATTATATTGTTTATTAGTACATACAGCGTATGCCAACAGAAAGTTCAACATGCAGAAATAATTAACGACGCCTGTTCACCATTACTTTTGTGATGAAATAAATATTTTGTGGAATAATAAAATAAAACTGATGACTAGACAATAAAATATTTGGCATCAAAAAATTTGGGAATATTTTCACCTGTAAATTTTTAGAATCACTGTTGTTCGTTTCAGCGTGTGTCGGATTTGAATGCAGAGCCTGTGCAAAATGATAGGCAAATGCGAGCGCAGCTAATGGACTGATTCGGTGGGTTTTAGAGGAGAGAGAAGGGCCCTGGAACATCAATCTGCTATCTGCACCCTCTCAATCTGTTTCAGCTCCACCATGACATGACAGCGTAGGGGGGCTACAGCCCTCAATTCATCACCAGGTCTGGAAATAACAGGACACCTCCAGTTTGTCATACTAGATTAGTCTGTGGCCCGTAACCACTGTCCTTAATAGAGTATCCAGCATTTCATCTGGGATGTCCACCAGACCACCACTGTAGACCTCAGGGGGAACACAGGGAGTGTGTTGACATCCCTTGTACTGCCTGACGGGCAGAGACCGCTGCAGTGTGGCCATCTTGGACCAGAGACTTATAATCAAAGATTGAAGACTGTAGAAAAAAAGTCTAGAGAAAAAAAAAACACATTTATAAATCCAGAAATGTTGGAAAATGCTGTCACAAGCAGTTTTGGCCTGCGCTACAAGGCTATGCGCAGGTCATCAAACCAGCGCCTGACAGTCTCCACAGAATCTCTAAAGCTTACACACAGGTCTCAAGGGTCCATCGGTTTAGAAACCTGCACATAAAATCAATGGATTGTAATCTATAATATTTTTAATTGGCGATTAACAGTTACTTTGAGGATCACAGGTCTTGGCAGCGATATTAGCCTTGGTCTTTAATAAGCACTTGACCAGAAAGTGGGGAGTGTAATGGACAGTGCAGGGTTAGGCCAGTGCGGTGATAGCAGCTCACCGCTTCTCCCCGTGACCTTGACTGGCAGTATGGCTCTTTAAAAATCTAAGTGCCCATCTCACACTATGTCTGAGGCAATTTAGAAGTCCATTTTCATTCATATAAGTCTCACTTATTGATTCCCTTTGCGAGTGGAGTTTGCAGAGTTTCACCTATCACTACACGAACGCTGTTGCCTTGAGACAGTTGTTATCCCTAGCCGTCGAACAAAAGACATCATTCAAATGATTCATATTACATGGAATAACAAATCAACGAATCAATCTGGCTTGTTAACATTTCTGATGGCCAGGCATAGACCAATGAGTATAAAGACAACCTCCTACTTTCCAAAGCTATACATGCCAATAGAAATTCAGGCAGACTTGGACTGGACACAAAGCCACGTGTTTGCGTAACATGCTATCGATCCTGTGCAGACACAAAGAGGGGAGCTATCGGCATCAGTGTCAACGCTCCGCACTGGAACGGGGGGCTGTTCGGGCGTTGCTACTTCAGCTTGGGGATGATGCACCGCGCGCCTGGCTCCAGAGGCTGCCCTCCACCTGTTTACCTGGGAGCCCTTTGGGGGTGAGAGCTTGAGCTGAAAAGCCCAGTCAGAGCCAGTCAAAAGGAGCGTGGCACAGTCCTGACCCTGGCGCTACACTTATTGTGTAGTGCAGCGGTGTAATGAGGCCCTGTGTGGATATTGATATGACAGAACAAAAGGCCAAGGTGCAGTAAGGACAGCAATCCACACGTTTCACACCATTTGTTTTCCACACCGTATCCATCACATTAATGGGTCACCTTTCTTTGACAGCTCATGATTACCTGCTTACCCATGAAGAGAAAAGGGGGAAAGGGAGAGACATGGGGGTGGCGGAGAGATAGGGGGGGAGATAAGGACCGAGGGTGCTCCAGTTGTGAGGGTAAAGGGTGAGCTGGGGTTGGGAGAGGGGGCTCGGGGAGTGGGGGATGGGAAGCCAGTGCTGTTTCTTTGCTTTTTTTTTTTTATTCTTTCATGAAGATTGGCTAGAGCCCTGTCATCATCCCCACAGAGTGAATTTATGACAGGTCAGCTCTCCATGTAGTCACCTGATGGATGGAGAACATCCAAGTTTATTTGGGGCAGACTGAAAATGGTCGGACAATTCCCTAAAGCACTGCTAGAATTCTTTTCTCTTTTTTTGTAGATGGGGAATCACTTGCTCCTATAGATTTACACACACTTCTGATTTATATTGACATATTTTTACAAACATGTACTACAGTACCATGCCAGTGGAATAATTCTTGGTCAATGCATAATTATTTAGTAAAAATGTCCTGCAAAGATATACACATAGCCCTACATATTATTGTCTATAATCGGACGATTTAGTTCAATGCTAAGTTTCTTTCATCCTGGACCTGTCAGTGAGATACATTTTACTGACGTCACAAGAACAAGTCCAATTCTAATACTTTGCTCTGGAATCCACATAATTATAATGCTGCATGGATCATTGTATGGGGCCTGCGTTCCATGTTTTATTTGACCTTTAAAGTCCTATACTGGCAGCTGCTTACACTGAATACAGCCTAGACTGATTGACCAGCCTACCAGCTGGCTAGCCCAACTGGTTGAATGGCCAATTCAGTAGGTTTAGCTTCTGGCTACAAGTGAGCTGCAATTAGCTAAAATGCTCATATTTTGTTTTCAGCTATGAGTAAACCAAACTAAAAATTCAGCCTATAGGGGCAGGGCAGGATAGTCTAGTGGTCTAGTGGTCTAGATGTTAGACTCCTAGCCGAAAGGTCATGGGTTCAAGCCCCAGAGTTGGCCTACCTGTAAGCATCCTTGAGGAAGATGCCTAAAACCTATCTGCTCCATGTAATAGCAGCATGTAATTGTAAGTCACTTTGGATAAAAGCGTCTGCTAAATGAAATGAATTGTAAATATCTGAGCAACAATAATACTACTAAAAATGGATGACAAATGCCCCCCTTGGTTGGTATAGTTTTTAGTGTAGCTTTCCTTATGGATCTCCTGATCCTGGTTCATGTCTTGTGTGTTTCCTGTCATGTTGTGTTTTTGTATGTATGCCATATTCCGTGTTGTGCCTTGGAGTCTGTGTAGTTTTCTTGTGTCCTGTCTGGCCTCTCCTTAGTTCCACCCTGTTTCTCATTTATAGTCCTCTTCCTTCTCCCAGTCCCGAGTCCCTCACCTCTGCCAATTATCAGCCTCACCTGTTTCCTATTACCCATTCCCCCTAGTGTTTTTAGTCTCTGTTGTCCCCTTTTTCTGGGCTGTTCCATCTTGTGGGTTTTGCCACCATAAGTTGTCTGCCTGTTTGCCTGCCTGTTGGATCCTGCCTGTTCCCTGGCATTGTTTTGCCTGCCACCTGCCTGTTCTGTTTGCCTTCTCTTTTGGATACCCTGTTGCCGACAATTGCCTGTTTTGATTTTGCCCCTGCCTGCCGGACAATAATAAACCAACTTTGGAACTTTACTCTGTCCTGTGTCTGCACTTGTGTCCTGGCCTGATACCTGACAGATGTGTTTTAAATAAGCTGGCTGATGAGGCCTTTTGGGCCTCTGGTTGTGTGTGCACACACTTTGCGCACACAGGACAATTAACACCTTCATTACGATTGGTTCATGTGGTTGCTGACATTACAAACTGCATGATCACTGTAACAACGGCGTGTGTTGGACGAGAGTAAGCGCAGCCAGCAAAAACACACACAAGCTGAATTACGGATGAAACG
>JAOEHI010000024.1:4983347-4999293 GCA_025447815.1 Percopsis transmontana
GTTGGGGAAACTAAATACTCATTAGAACTAATTCCTAATGTCCTGCACCTGTGGGCCTAATGCTCCACAGGTGCGCAGCGGGGGAAGGAGGCACGATGCGCGCATAACCGTGAGCGCGCCGATCGTGACAATCACACCTGTCTTCAACCTGATACACGGCCTAATCAGTCAGTTAAATCCAACAGCTACTTACTTTATAGTCCCTTTAACAAGCAATATTTTGGTTCTAACTGGTTTTATTTTTAGCCAGTATTGAAAAAAAGGCTTTTTTGAAGAAAAAAAAAAATAATCAAATAACAGAGCAGAAGTTTTCCAAAAGTTGTGTTTTCTCAGCATGGCCTGTGAAGGCAATGGACTATCAGATGAAAGAATAGGAGAAGCTGTGATCAAAGAGGTGTTCCATCATGAACTCTGATGGCTGCAGAGGAAGTCCCACCCCACACGACCATGACCTCTGAGCTGAAGAGCGAGCAGGAGGGGAATATGCTGAATGCTGTAGCTAACTTGATCCACATTGAGGGTGAAAGACACACACACAAACAAGGAGCTCCAAGATACTATATTGTAGATGTGAGAGCTTGAGATCCAGGATTTCTGTCAGATATGTTCTCCTCCAGGTGAACAAAGTGTTTGAGCATGGTCAGATCACCTGGGAGAGGATCGCTGTGCTCTTCTACGTGGCCGGAACGCCGACTCTCATGATATTTCATTCAAATATTTTGCACTAGAACACTGCAGCCCAGTATTCTAAGTGTGCAAAATAAAAAAAAGTATGAAGGCCATGCCTAAACTACTGTATATGATGGGGCTATAAGTATACATACAATTAGGCCTAACTGATAGAAAGGATCAAAAGCCTAACAGTGACGGGGTAAATGGGTAGATGGGATAGGTGAAGAAATGTACAAATTTACACTAAATATTGGCATAATTGCCTTGTTGTGTGTCATTAAAAATTTTATTTTCTATCATAAATCTGGCCAGTTTCAGGTTCGTCCAATATCGTGACCAGGGAACCTAGCATGTGGATTTACTGTATACTGAGGTAAAGAAGCTATGGAGCTCAGGGTTTAATAAATGTTCAGTGTGGATTTTTCATCCAGTCTGTTATCCCCCACGCCTCTCCTCACCTCTATAAAACTGATAAGTGTAGTAAAAGTACATCTCTGTTTACTTCTAATACACACACCCACAATATTCATCACAAATACACTATTCCGTAAGCACTGGATGAAAACAGTTTGGACAGGGTGGGTGTTTTAGAACAAACAACACTTCATATATGCATGAAGAGGAGGGATTGCACACTATTGTGTGTGCTTGTGTCATCATCTTCATATTGTTTTCTAAACTTTTGTGATAGATGAATGATGCTGGTCAACTGACTGGAGCATCATTAAGTTTTACGAGCAGACCGTTCACATCCACATCCACAGCAGAAAACAGTACCCACACACAATAACTGAAATATTTATCCCTCTATTGTTTGGAGATTTGCTTTTGAGCACAGATAGCCTTTTGGCTATTCACATGCAACAGTTACAATACAACTCCTGAGCAGCCAACCTTTGAAATGATAATCAACCCAACGCAGAAATGTACAAGACTCCTTTTACTGGACCTCAACATTTGCTTGGAGGCCAAAAAATACAATTTGTTTGCCATTGTTGTTATTTTCAAGTTCTGCTTAGCTCAACAGCTATTGACGTCTGCTGTTCCCAAAGCACGGCCGAGTGTCATCTATGAAATCTTAAGTCACTTATGATGAGCATTTTAACTCCCAGTCATTGCAAGAAGTGGAAAGATCCTATTTTATGATCAAATAAGCTGTGTCTGTAGTGAGAAGGTCTTACCTCAGCATTTCAGGTTAACAGTCAGGGGAGGAAGCAGGGGAACCAGAGATCAAGTCCTAAATTAAAAGTCAGAATGCCATCCTTCTTTCTAATTGCCAAGAAACATTATTGGATACAGCAAATATGCCTGCTTGTCCATTTATTTCATAATTAATTGATGTACATGGCTCTATAGGTAGTCTAAGGGGACATGCAACCATGCCTACGGTGTATGAATGGGGGAAGCATTGCAGCCTATCCTGTAGAAAGACGGTTTGCCATATGCCATTGCGCCCCAGCATGCCATGATGGTGTCAATACATCTTATGTCTGCCAAGTGGCGGTTTACATTGCATTGCACTAAAATAGGAGTTATACGAGTGGAAAAACAGTGTTGGGTTGGGGCGTAAATCTGATGGGAGAGAAATAGCTGACAAGTTTTGCTATTAAAAGATAATTGTAATCAAGGTGTACGACAAGCAATGGAGTGGTGAGAGCAGATAGATGGACAGCTGCAAAAGATGGATTGTTTTAATTTGCACCAATTAAATTGAAGTTCACTAGATCATCTTCCTCAATCTTTATGAATACTTGATTTCCTGGCCGCTACAAAGCTATTAAAAAGAGTGTTTGGACTCTAAGATTTGGTTTACAATATTTTATGCAATACCACCATTAAAAACCTTTGCTGTTTAAACTTTTTTTTCAAAACACACTATGTACCTTGTTTAATTGGAGTACAGTATGTCTTAACTGTGTAATTGATACCACATATTGCAATTTTAATGGATATTTTGAGATGTACACTGCTCAAAATATAAATAAAAGGGAACTGAAATCATACATCGGGTCTCGATGAACAAAATGTGTTAACGATCAAAATCTTCACTGTAAATTGTGTAATTCAAAATGGTCTATTGAAACCAAAATCACCAACGATTGAGGGCTGGATTCAAACTCACACCGAAAATCAAAGTTGAAATCACAGGCTGTTTGAACTGCCTTCGTCAATCAGGAACTGCCTACGCAATCTGGCCACATGAGGCTAGGCATTGTTCTGCACCAGGAGGAACCCAGGACCCACTGCACCAGCATAAGGCCTGAGGATTTCATCCTGGTACCTAACAGCAGTCAGGGTACCGTTGGCTAGGAGGTGGAGGTCTGTGCAGCCCTCCAAGAATATGGCGGACCTGCCAATTCTGGTGTTCTCTGGCGAATGCCAATTGAGCTTCATTGGACCGCCTGTGCAACCTGAATGGGCTGCAGGTACTGCCTCATGCTACCAGTAGCGACAAAGACACTAGCAAAACGCAAAACTAGAGAAGAATCAGTCAGGAAGGATAAGGAGAGAGCAGTTGTTTGTGGCCACCACCTGCATAACCATTCCCTTTTTGGGTGTTGTCTTGCTGTTTCCTCTCCAGTGCCCCTGTTGTCACTTTCATTTGCACCAAAACAGGTGACATTGATTTACAATCTCTTATGCTTCCTATCTGAACAGATTGATATCCCTGAAGTTTAATTGACTTGGTGTTAGACTGTGGTGATTACGTGTTCCCTTAATTTTTTTGAGCAGTGTACATTGCAGGGACAAATCCTCACAGGACAACATGCACTGTTAATTGTGTGAGCCACGGACAGTACTGTAAATATGTTCTTCTGAAATGCACTTGTAGTTTATTGCCCGAACATTTAGACAGTTAACTGATGAAAATGTCCGGTATTGGCTTGGCCAGAAGAAATACTGCCAACTCCCTATGAAAACCCCTAAGCACCCTCAAAACTCAATTTTGAAACATCTACACCAATATTGATGAGGTAGACCTCCTATTTGATTTGCTGAAGATACAAAACAGGTCACAAGTCACAAGTTGCTTGCCCTTAGCTCTTGCCACTTAATTGGCTGGTGCAATTTGTCGAGTGAGCATTTGTCAACATTACAGTCAGTACACTGTTTTTGCACTATCTTGCATTCACTTTTGTGTAAATTAAATTTGAAACAAAGCAAAGTACAGTACATGTATATATAATTGCATTATTCCATGTGCATGAAAGTTTCATTCATGCAGAAATACATAGAAGATGATACAAATTATTTTATATTGTTCAGGAAGATAATTGTAGGATACAAATTTTAGTTTGTTACTGATGGGCAACCACCTCTAGTCACAAATTGTCTCACATTCTTTCTGTGTTTTTTTTCTGGAGATTGTTTTTCCTAATTATGCGTAAAGGCAAAATAGGGCTATTATGACAAAAATATCTCTGTAATGGTATAATAGTTTTTTCTTTTTTACCAGAATTAATACAATATGTTTCTGTGAGTAAGAATATCAATCGTGTAACATTTGGACATTTTAGTGACATGTTTTTCTTTGTTACCATATGAACATACTGAAAAGATTACAACCTCATCGGTTGTTAGGAACATTACAGGAAGCTAAACTTAAGTGGCCACTATAATACCTTCCTTATGTGAACTGTTATATTCCTTATGTTAGTTGTCCCATGCATGAGTAGAGAACATTTCAAAACAATTGCTTCCCTCCAAATTGTACTCACCCAGAATAAAATTTGGAGGCTATTGGTCATGGTCAATTTGATGTATATAAACAAAGATTTTTGTGTGTGTGTGTGTTTTCTTGCCTAGTCATGTTTCCGTGTTAGTAGTTGTTGACTGGTAATGGTAATGTCTTGTAATGTTCTAAAGGTCACTGGTCTTGATGTCTCTACCTGAACCTGATTCTGCTACACCTTATTACTAGTTTCAAAGAAACAACCTCTGAGGGAATTCACAGACCCGTTAGAGCAGAACTTTCATGTATTTAAGCAAAGGTTATTTGGTATTGGCAGATGTAAATTGATGTAGTAAATCACAATTTCATACACAGGAAAGGCACAGGGACTGGCGGAGCATTGCAGCAGGGACTCGGAGCAATGTTCCACAGTGTTTGTTTCTGAGCCAGACTTGCTCCAAGGCAAGGATGATTAGTGCTTGTCGGTAATTTGGCAACCTTGACCATGTAACCTTGCTAAAGCTGGATTAACATTTTACCCCGAAAAGCCAGAGATGCCTTAAAACATGTTCCATTTTCCCTCTGCACGTGAGACAACAGCCTGCAGAGGATATTCATATAAATGCCCAAAGTACGCTGTGTAGCCACTGAAGGAGAAACTGTTATTAGTCTTAAGCATAACTGTCAAAAAATTTTTGCCGCACTCATCTGATCTTTCATTGGATTCCTCCCATGCACACCACTTTGCATATTGTCAGCAATAAGATCATTCAAAACATAAGTCAGAACAAAAAATAATGAATGACATGTTCAATGTATTTATTTAATTATTCTATTGCTAAATGTGCACATTTTATCATATTTACATTTTTTACTTAATTCCATATATTGTTCATACCGCTGTTTGTAATCAAAGTACTTCATTACTAATGTCTTTGTACATTGTACCTTTAATTTATTTACCTTTACCATTATATTTTAATTGTTTTACTCCATTCATATATTGTTCATAGCTCTGTTTGTAATCACAGTACTTCATTACTATTGTCTTCTTTTTTGTGTTTTCATTGTGACATTGGTGCAGCGGAAAGAGACAAAAAGCCCTGGCCTATTATTGAGGCTCTTTATCTTTACTGTAGCTAAGTTGTTAATTAGCTAGACCTTGAATTAGATTATTTGCATGTCTGAACAAGGGCTAAGGTATTAGTGCTCCCTTAGGACACACTGTAATAACCTCTTCGGTGGCTCCAAGATCCCTGTGGATCGAGCTATGTGGATGCCAGCCCCTACAAGGAGGGAGAGTGTGCAGCCATTTCATCCAATTAGCTGTGGATTATGCTGCTCCTCTCCCTTTGAATCCTATTTGCTGTGATAAGGTGTTCTCCTACAGGGACAGAGCTGAGCTCTGCTATCAGGAAAAATGATTAATTCACACCCCAATATTAAAATGCAGCACCTTCCATTTTGCACTGTCTGACATAGGAGGGAGACACTGCTCAGAAATCAATACAGGCACTAAACAACCGTACAAGAGGTTGGCCAAATAAGAAAACACCCCTAAGAATCCTAGGAGCATGCTGCATTTCATTCCATGCCTCGCATATATACTGCTCTCTATGGTATGGTATGCCCTTGAATAATTCAAAGCTTACTAAACTGCAGGAATGGTTTTAAGACTTATGTGGCAAATATCATGGACACTATTGTTATTGCATTGTATTGTATTGTGCTATTCCTCCAAATATTTATCTCTCTCCTCCAATGTTCCCAGGGGCAAGCATTTTAATTTGACTATTTCATGCCTCTTACACTTATAGCTAACAGGGTCACATCTACAATTCATAGCATGGAGCCAGGGAGACTTTTACACATTCATCCCATTTATTTGCAATAGGATAGGTGTTAAGACTGTGAAGTCCAGGTTTATATTTTCCAAGCCCTCTGATGCCACACAAATGATGTTTAAACACCCAGCACCTAGGGTTTAATTAAGTCCCTCTAATCGTGTTCCAATCAGAAGCTTGGACTGATGGGCTGGAATTCCTGATGTGCATTTCTGTCAGTCTTAATTGGATAATTGATTGCCAATTTGAACCTGGCCACACACTGCATACACAATAAAGCGCCTGGCCATGTTCCTTGAGGATTCATTTTCCATCTGAATAAAGATGCTGCTTCGATAGGCAGAAGTCCAACGACTGGCCTTGCTGAAAAATAAGCCCCAGCTAGTGATCCAGATTAGGACACTACAAATGAGTGGTTCGCAAAGTTTAAGTCCATGAACATACATTGTCCGTTTTATTTAACTGTATATTTGCGTTGCATTTCCTTTAATCATGCTATGTATTTATGGAATTGGGCCCGCTTAAAACGCGTTGTGCTTTTTGTAGTTCTTGTAGTGGAAGTTTCTCCAAAAATCTGTATTAATTACCAGTAAATATTTGAGAGAAAAAATATATATAGTATAGTTATAATATACAGTAGTTACAAAACTGCAATAAGAAATGTTTGCAAACTATGCAGAAATGTTTATGTTTGACATCAGATTTCTAAACATTATGATGCAGTTACAATGCATTTTCCTCAGACTACAATTTGATGAGAAACAGATCTGAGGTGTCAAAGCTACACCAAGCAGATCTCTTCTGATCTTGTTATCCTAAGACTACTTTACATTTGGTTCCATTTACACACGTCTTCTGAGATGTCTAATAGTGTCCTTAGCCGTCAGTGTCACTGAACACACGGCAATTTGCCAATTTGTAAGAATAATATTTTCTCAGCTCTTTCTTTCAGATGAAAAATATCTGCGTCAATGTGTCCAAACATTTCAACTTTGAAAACCTAAGGCCTCAGGAGTCCTAATTTTGTGGTGCCTCTGACTAGAGCGTGGCTTCCACTTTGTGTGGCCCTGAACTAAACTATCACGTTCTCATCTACTCCACACCTCCACTAGTGGGTTTTCTTTTTCCAAAGTTGCATTTCTTTCCGCTCAATAAGAATTCTTCCACAGAGGCAAATGGTAAAGGGGAAATTCTACCTTTATAAATGGCCTTTCTCAATGGTGTAACCTCTCTACAAGTTTTAGCACCAAAGTGCAACCCTTGGTGGGATTAGATATTTTGGCCACCATTTGTACAAACTGAAGTTTATTTGGAGTCTCCTTGAGACAAGTGACCAGTGCGGGGCAAAGTGAAGGCCTTATCAGTCACCCCACAATGGTGCCACCCCATGAATTATATTAGGGACGGGATGGGGCTCACCAAAGCCACGGCATTGTGGACCATCTGGGTGACAATAAACATGTCCCCGCATGGTTTCCTCCATCATTCAAGCCTAGATAGCAGATCTGGACCTTAACTATAGCTCACTATCTCCCGGATCTCGGCGTGACCTGTTAGAGAGATGGAGGTGAGGCTCAAGGATATCTCTCAGAGAGTCGGCCCCAACACCAGGAGGTTATTATAGCCCATCCTGGGGGGAGGGCGGTCTGTCGGTCTAGTGTTCTGCTATGTGTGTGTGTGTGTGTGTGTCCATATGTTGTCTTGAGAGAGGGGGCAGAGGAGGAGGTTTGTGAAAAAAAAACATGCATATAGACTCACACAAGGAAAGGTTGGCTGAAAGAAAAACGTTGATGCGTTTACGTACTGTATTACGAGCGATTTATATGTGTGATAGCAAGCAAAGAACAAAAACAATGGCCATTGAACATAAATATATTGCATATGTGCAGTTGATGGTTGGATAGCATAATTCATCCTATCAGATTTTGATTAATGCTATTTGATAATTGCTGAGGCATGTATGCAATTTATTGTTGGTGGTTTTGATTTCTCTTAAACCATATTTAACATTGTGATGGATGTTTGCTGTAAATTTGAGTTTTTTTTATATTTTGCCTGAGGAAAATTAGATTTATTACTGTATCAGCCTTCCAGTGTGGCTGTCTTGAGGCGCACATTAAATGCTATTGGCGTACATCCTCGTTCTTCCGTTGCTCTAAAGCTTGTCACAAGCAAGCCAACAATTGGATTGTTCTGCAGTCTTGAATGAACAGAAACTCTATTAGTAAAGGTTTTCATGGTGGTATATCTTCCTGCTTTGGTCAGTTCAATGTTACTGAAACTAGTTTATTTTCTGTTAACAGTGATAGAGGTCCACAGGAGTGCTACAAATTAAAGCCCTCCCCAGTCGCAAACAGAAAATGGGGGATTGTTTAATAATCGAATGTCACGCATTAGCAACACCGAGGCAACCAGTGACAGATAAAGCTGATTCTCACCAACACTAGTTTTCATCAATAATGGAGAGCAAAAGTTAACACAGAAACCACTTAAACAAGTTTTATGATTTAGCTAGCATGGCTGATGCTCTGTTACAGTTACAGTTACAGATGACAGAGGAAGAGAAAGTGGTTTGTATTAATGCTACAATAGTAAAGGGGAAGGAACCGTCCATAAATAACAAGCGCTGTTTAAACAGCCGTCAACAACGGTATATACCAGCATTAGGAGGTTTAACAACATCCTTGCTTTCTTTGAAATCCAGTTTCCACTGCCATTGCATTGCATTAAAGGTGTTTCAGGCAAAAATGCATCTGTTTTCAACAGTCAAACAATGGCACAATGTAGCAAGATATAAACATTAAATATATATTTTATCAACATAAAATGGCTACTGGAAGGGGGCTTTAATCTGTAATCATCCAGTAGGACTCGGACTTGAAATTAACAAATCAAGGTCCGACACATTTTGAGGCATAAGGAATTATTGGCTGATTTCACTTAACATGTTAATGTCTTGGTGATGATAGCTGGATTGAGAGTCAAATGAACCATACTAAGTGCAGGCAGAAAAACTACAACCAGGGCAGATTAAGAACTGAAAAGTGAAGCATAAACAATGGCATTTAATACAATTTCATAAAAAAAAAAAAAAAAACGCTTACGCCATTTGACAAGTATTCACATGCAATCAATGTAAGCGGCGAGGAGGGTCGGGGGTGTGGTGGCATCGTCACGATGCCAGAGCACTTCTGCGTGACATGCCCCCAGCTTTCTCTTAATCCTCTAAGATACATTCATTAACGGTCACTCCTTCCATTTGACATATCTCAGTTCACTTTCCCACTGGCCAACACAAAAAAGAATCCGCAGACATAATGCAATATGCTAAAGCATTCGGCGCTCTCCCACATTTTAAACAAATGATTCTGTGAACGATTCTGTCAGTATAGCTCCTTTATTAGTCCTTAAACACAGCAAAGGGTTCCCTCGCCAAATGGGACTAAATACCCAAGACCTTTTGGATCTAGGGATGCTGAGGGCTTCGCTGGTAAAAACATTAGCTCCTCTATTTCACCAAACAAACAGCTGAGCACTGACAGTGAAGGCTAGTTGTGTAGGGATGCCAGGGAGGGTGGAGAGGTACAAGAGGAGATGATAAATACAAGTGATTTACAGGTCCTGGGAGTGTCAGATGCACTGTGGAAATAGTGCTGGGTGTGCTGTTATCTAGATGGGCCAGTTAGTGGCTTTTGGAGGATGCTTTGGTCTGAATAGGCCTGTAGTTTCAGAGGGCAGCCTTTATGGCCCACCAGTGCACTGACCACAGCCCATTAACTCAAAGAGCCTCTGCAGGAGCACTGGAGCAGCAAGAGGGGCCGTGACCTGCCCGAGACCATCTTATTACTTTAACACATTATGTCTCCCACTGCGATCTTTTTATTTAAGTGACTTCAGCAGAACGCATCATCTCAGGCCAAGTCGGGGACAGATATGGGCTTCTGGACAAGCAGGCAGGAGGAGGGGTCGAATGATTTATCGGAAATGTCTGCTATTGGGCACTACAGAAAGAGAGTACAAAGACGGACAGTGAGAAAAAGTAGGGGGGAAAACAGTTAGTGATGATCCTGACTGCAATGGGAGCTGTTTATGGTGTGGGGAGGCAAGGCTGACCTCAGAACAGCTCCTAGGAGGATTCTCAATTCTCACTGATGAGCTGTTGCAGTCTTCTGATGGCTAGACAGCCTGGACAGCAAGGAGGGGGGCGGAGAGGGGGGGGGGACTGATTTATCTTACCGCCATGTCAGTCTTTATGGGTCGTACCACTAGAGATGGCCTCAAATGTTACTGTCCTCTGGAGGAAAATCAGCACTATAAGTTAAATGTTTTCCCTGGTAAGTATGAGAGCAGCTAAGACAAATAGACTTGCGTAACCTGTGCTCTGCTTGGCTTGGTATTCACATTCACAGCTCACTAGTCAAGGTCCACTGATATTGTATGTGGACAAAGGATTCTATAACTTATGACACTAATATGAACTATGGACTGTCAAATCAAAAAGTTAAATTATTTGAAAAGTGTCAGAAACCACACAAACCGCATCATTTGCTCATTGACTTGTCAGTATTGGTCAACTCTCCTTTGTTAATTCTGCTGCTAATAGAAGCAGATAATAGCACACACACACACACACACAAACACACATACAGAGAAAGACTCATTGTCAATTAAATTGCTTTGATAAAGGATTTGCAGTTTTTCTCATAAAATACACATTTTATTGTCTGCCACTAAAGAGTTAAGAAAATCTTCCTTTTTGGTTATTATGTTGCTGTTTCTGCATTCCTACGTGTCGACCTCCCCCACGACAAGGTTTATGGCAAGAGTCATGCACATTTCACTACGGCTGATTTATTTAAACCCATTAGGTTTATAGAGACAAATGTACAATCCTTCCATTTTCGGGGGCAGTCCCAGCCTTTCTCCCCAGCCTGCACCACCCCTCCACCACCATGACCCACACATCACCGCCACCATTAGGTTCTTGTTAGTTCACACTGTCGATTAAAGAAGGAGAGCATACTTTCATGCCAAGGGCTAAATGTGTTTATTCTAATTCCTCCCCCGTCTCTGCTTTGTCAGAGACAAACACCCACAAACAACATCTGAACAGTTCCAGAGGCGCGCGTCAGACGGACTCGATTCTTCAGAAAGTGGAAGTAACCGATTAGATTATGTCATTGCCACAATCTGTTACGAAAAATAAACACTGGGCCTTTTCATTAACCTAATGAAGACAAAGCACGTTGATGGGCTCTTAAGTCAATTAACAATATTTAAAAACAGGCGGCATAGCCCCAAGGTAAATTAGCATGCAGAGTGCGTAGAGGACCCAGGTTCAAACAAATTGTGCGTGGAACCCTCCGGTTCAAGCCGCTTGACTCTCCCCTAATGTACACCCCGCCTCTTCTGCTCAAACAAGCTTTCATTAGCCATAATTAACTGCGTGCTTTCTGTCTTTTCAATACCGAGAGAGTTTAAGACTGAGGGAAAAGATGCCATGGATAGGGAGAAAAGGAAACTTGAACACTTGGAAACGAGGACACCCTAGGCTGCTGACGACCGTTTGTATTACTTGGTCTTTGACATTTGATAATGGTAAATTCTGTGATAAAGGATTCTTCCTTAAAAGGTTGGATAATGTTTTGGATTGTTGAAATAAAACAATACTACCTCTGTGTCCTCACACAAGCCTGTTTGCTTTGCTTTCTTCTGTCTCTATCACCCTTTTCAATAAACTTATTTGGAATCCTCATGGGTTTGAAATCTTTCTTTCCCTGCCCCCTCAGCCACTCTCTCCTTTCACTCGGCCTCTCTCTCTCTGGTCTTCCCCCCTTGCTCGGTCTCTTGGCTACAACAAGGTCTGAAAAGATTGCAGTTCATTTCGACCCGCATTGGATGGGGGCCTCATTTACTGGCTGCTGGCAACTCAATCAGCCTGCCTCACACTGATGAGTGAGTGACTACTTTCAGAGCACCAGTCAATATGTGTCTGCCGTGATAGAATGTCAGCACCCATGCCCCGTGTTCTCCTGACCCAATGTTATGGCTTTTTTATTTTGTCTAATCAATGATATATGAAACAGCACAGTCACATTTCAACAATATATCTTTTTTTCTAACCTGCACACACTCAGTACAATTTCTGCTCCTCCAATCTCTATGATGGAAGCAATTAAAAAAGGTTCCTGAATGTATTATTTTTCACTTTGTCTTTACTGTCTAGATTCAGACAGAATTCAATATAAATCAAATAAAAACAGCAAATACTATACCTGTATGGTTAAAAAGTGCAGCAAACAAAAAAACAGACAACCATTTTGACAATTGTTACAATTGTTAGCACACGGCTGCTAGCAGTGCTAACCACTGTTAACCAAATTATTGGGATTATCTATCTGGACTATCGATGTTTAGAACGGAATAGAAATATTAAGTGGGGAAAAAAGAAACAAACAAAAATCAAAACTGGCTTAGACCTCCTACCGAGTGCCTACTTTCTATTTTTTTTTTTTTTAAACGAGTGGTCCCACTGGATTTTAAAGCCTTGACTGTAGCTATGTTAATGCTATGCTCTCGTCTGTTAAAAATAATGTGAAGACATGTTGGTCCTAGGTTTGTTGACGCAGTTTATCTGCGGTGTGAGTAAAGAACATTCTATATTCTGCTGGCTGGTCGGATGAGCTGGGCCCACCGTCCCCCATGTCCTTTATTTCACACACCCCACTGCACAGGCTCTGCAGTCTGCTGACCTCTTGGCCTGCCTGTCACTGTGATGGCCTCTGTTATCCAGGATTTATTTCACATAGATGCTCTTGTTTTTACTCTGGTACTTTTTAGTGAAAACAACGACAAATAATATTCTCAATATTTAATTACTCAAATCAATAGACATCATCTATAGCTTTTGTCGACAATTTACACTTTTTATATGCATCCCCTCATATAGTGTGGGTTGATAATAGTCGTATAATAGTAATAATTGGCTGCCGCAGGTATAAAGGGGTTCCACTAGCTTATTGAAAACAAACCCTATTGTTAACACAGATACAAATATTCACCTTTTTAAGATGACCCTCCTAATATTATATCCTAATATTAAAGCCCCTATAGTGACATCTTTTGTTGAAACTCAATACAAAGTTAGGAAAACACAAATGTACAGTAGTTACCAAAGCGGTTCTATCTTAGCTGTAATATGAAAGCAAATGTAAGCTCTGGTTTTGTATCTCCAGACGCTAAACTCATAAACTCATAAAGCTCATAATGATAATTTCATGCAACAATCGTGTCTGTAGTGGTATTCATTTCACATAAACTGTAAAGTATCGTCAGTTATGTGGACAAATTGGTGTATTCGCTGCAATTTTTATGAGACAGGGTCAGTATATGGGTCGGCAATGGTGATGACTGCAGGTTGTCTGTGCAGCTTATGGCACCGTCAATAAAGGAATTAATAAATATGTGGCTACTTGTAAAATGTATGATCTAACAGAAAGATAGAAATATCCCGGTATATTCACACAATGACAAAATGCAACAATAAATTAGGTACATAGGCCTATGGCAAAGGCTGCTGAGAGCCAAACTAGCTCTCTAGCTCTAGAGTTATTGACATGAGTCACTGCTTTTACCATGGCACAGAGAAATATATGCCTTTACTGTATGGGGCCTGAAATTATGTGAGGCAAAGGTGAAAATTACATAATTAGGCCTTCATATGTAGTGTATATATTCACACACAGTATATATATACACACACACACCTTTTTAGTCTGATTCATCTTGTAGACCTTTAAGTTTAATTGGGTTTCACCTGGACGAAAGAGGCAATGATGACTACAGACATGTAGGATAAATTAGAGCGAGTCAAAGGTCAGAAACATGTATGAGGCAGACATACATACATACATTATCATCCTCAAAAAGGTCTAGAAAAATCACACGTTGTTGCTGAAAAGCAACTGCGCGTTGTTTGTTTTCTAGATGGTGGTCGCGATTGCATTCATTTATATAATCTTTATCTTATATACTGTATCAATGTGTGCACTCCAGTAAATCAAAAACATTAAATAATAAACAATACAAATAATAAACATCAAAAAAATGGTCCAAGGCTACTGTATGAATGTCATGCATTCCCTGCCAGTCTATTTTAGTAATTCTATCAGCAGATGCATTCAGCAGAGGTTTTCAATTTATTTCTAATCAAGCTTTATCTAATATTCGCCTGACAGGCAATTAAAAACTCAAACTACCCTGAAAAGCCACTGCTCACTTTTTACTCTGTCCCAGTGTTCATTTAAGGATGTTATTTTATTAAAAGCTCTTGTTGATGAGTTTCAGGTAATTGGCAAGCACATTTGATTATGATATTTATGGCATCCTAGATTACCATATTCAACGCTTATTCTTTTAAAGCTTTTTGAGGGATACTGGCCGACTACTTTCAACAGCACTGCAGCAATATTTGCAGAACAAGTAAGTGCGTTGAGGAACAAGGGCAGCGTAGGTGTCCTGTGTACACCATTTCATTTGTCAGCAATGTTGCCATTAGAGAGTATATCACCATGCAGCCTGCTGCACAACCCCGCCTGGTTTATGGCCAGGCTTGCGCAAACTGAATTCTCTCTCCACAAGATAGCATTGAAATGGCAGCAAATAATTGGAAAGGGTAAATTTTTCATTACGAGTCATAATGAGATTCTCCTGGTGAGAGCCATTGTTTTGTGGTGTGAGAAACCACTTGCTTTAAAGCCCCATAAACAAATGCCACAATGTGCTTTGCACGTCTTAAAGGATCGGCCACACACTCTTCTATTCTATACATCATTCTGACTTGCTTATTTAAAGAATAATTGTGTCATTCTTTGTCCTCTCAAGAGTGAAATAATGTGGCAGCAATTAAATTAAACATAACTCCAGACTTAGTTTGCGTTCATGTGAGATTATCATGGAATATTGCTTTCAGCCAAGATGACAATCTGCACTTTTGTGTTTTGTTCTGATTTAATCTAATACCAGTGAGGTGGTGCAAATGGTCACATGGGAAATGTAGCCCAAACAAACAAGGAAAAAAACGTACTACATACTGTATATAGACCAGAACAGATTGATTCTCACGCATCATTATTCTAGCTATAGGGGACAGAGGAGGGCAGAGCCTGAAGCTCATGTGAACAACATGCCTTGGTGTGCCTTGGTCAGGATTCGCTGGAGGTACTTGAACAAAGACAAATTAAGGGAAATCAAACCACTCTTATATGTCGTGAGTTTCTCAGATTGGCATGCCACAAGCAAGGAATTGGAAAGACATTACAGACGGACACTTTAATTAGAAAACACTACAAAGGCAGGAATGAGAAAGTAAATGGGATATGATGTGAATAGAAATGATCATCAAAATCATATCTATAGACCCTAAGGTCAGACTTGGCTAAACAAAGGTGTTAAAATGTAAGATGCACTTGCGCCATGCGCATCAGCAGGTATTGTGTCATGTGTGCATAATACCAGTGCCCAAATAGCATTTTGCCACCAATTTGCCACATCCAATTAAGAGGAATACATTTCAGCAAAATTTGTAAAGACATAATGCATAAGAGACTCTGGCCCCAGTGAGAAAATAATATACACTAATGCATACTATTTCTTTAAAACCACAAATATACAGTATCTCTATACATTTACATTTACAGCATTTAGCAGACGCTTTTATCCAAAGCGACTTACAATTAGTACATTTGTCAACAATTGA
>JAOEHI010000024.1:5007419-5017820 GCA_025447815.1 Percopsis transmontana
CGGCCTAATGAGTAATGTCCTGCACCTGTGGGCCTAATGCTCCACAGGTGCGTTGCGGGGGAAAGGAGGCACGATGCACGCCTGGCCGTGAGCACGCCGATCGTGACACTATCACATAGATACCTCGATAGTGAAAAAAGTTTCTAGAGAAACTGCATCTTATTAACCATAATGTGTTGATTCATTAAGGGTACTTTTCCTTGTCATTGTTTTTTAGGTCTTAAAAACACAAAGCTCTTTGCTTTTCACCTAACTTAAATATTTGCACAGATGGCACAAAATGGTGTTGTGGTGTTTTTAATAAAAGGCAGGGTTTTTCTTTCCATAAGTCAGACACGTCGATGGGCAGACAGGTGTGCTATTTACATAACACTGAGACTTACCGGCGAGCACTCTTTGTACTATAAGTAAATGTCACACATCCGTTCTTATTTGAAATCTAGCAGACCCAGCTGACATCCATCAAAATTTAGTGCATTTTAAACTGTGATGTGTCTGTGTCCATCAACATTGCACATTGACTGAATAAGAGGTTTGTTTTTATTTCTGCAAAAAGTAAATATCCCCCCTAATATTTGCTGCTGTCATTCAGGGAACTAAAGATGGCGGCTTGAACACATTATATTTTTGTATAAGACCTTAAAGCCACTGCAGACTAGCCTGGTAAAACCATCCTGATTTTATAAGCTCTACCTCTACAATTTGCTTTGCTTTGCACATCAGTCTGGGAATTTTCAATGCATATCCATTTGGTAACCTTTGGCCAATTAACGTCCAGTTCTTGTTCTGATTGGTTGAACGTGGCCTAATCGCCTAGCTTCTGTTTAAAAATCACTGTCAATTGTTTGTTGTTCTGATTAGTTGAAGGTGGTCCAATCAAGAGTTTCCAGACTGGAGAGCGGAACAAATGGTGGAGCATGCAAAATCCAGATGGTCCTGCCTGCTAACTGGACTAACTACAGACAAAATTGATCATTATGAGCCGAGTTTGGGTTGTACAGTGTACGTAGTGGAGGTATCACTATCTCTGTTTAGAGAATATTAAATTAAAGAATATATTTGCTCCTATCGATCTGCTACGCTGAAAATCGATTTGTTAGCTAAATTTAGGACCATAACGTGTCTTTGCTAGTTTAAGACCGCCAAGGTGTAAGTGCACCTGGCTCTTAAAGATAATGGGAGATGACACTTTGATTGCTTTATTGCATGTTACACCCAAAACACAACCATGCATAATCAAGAGACTAAGTACAACCCTTTTGAACGATGAACATGGCACTGCAACCATTTTTTCAGCTGTTAAACTACCAAAAGTGGATTTGGACACACCCTAAATGCACTTGCGCCATGCGCATTAGACCATGCGCTTAGATTGTTAAAATAGGGCCCTTAGTGTCAATGTCACTACATCGCAAAAAAGGTGTCCGTATAGGGGGTTAAAGAAGCTGAATGTGTTTGCTTTTTTTGTAGATGATTTGATAATAAATATATATAGGTGAGTAATGCAGCTAACTTTTATATTCATTTTTTTATTTCCCTGTGATTATGAGACACCCTATGCAAAGCTTAGTCCCTGTGCTGAAAACGATGTCTCCCTATGTTGCGATATACAGTATATGGTGTATTATGACTCTGTGACTCTGCAAGAATGTGTGTATATTCAAATATACAAAAAATGTGGATAATACAAAAACTCTCAGAGTACACCTGTGTGCAAGACGTTTGAATGTGCTTGCTGATCCAGATTAGACTGCTTGTTGTAGCATCACCATGAGGCCGAGGAGCATCATAGTTAATAGAATCCCTCCTTGCCCAACTATCAGCCTATCTACAAATCCAAATAAACTTGAAACCCTTAGAGATGTCTTGCAGACAGACATAGACAGACACAGCAAGCGGCTCACTCCTCATGTCTGCTTGTAGGCCATCAACACCAGGTAGAAAACAAGATATGTTACTTCACAATGATTCTCGTAGCTCCTCATGTGAACTCGCATTGTAGTTTGTGATGTAGTGTATGATTTGGGCTGACCTGAGCTTATTTAATGTTACTGATATGACAATAATGATGACAAGGCATAATAATTTAGTTTCTTTTGTGGTCCTGAGACAAAGGCCGTTGTCAGAAGTCCTTCGTCGCTGGAGCTGAATTATCGAACAACATGACAGGAGAGCCAGGCTGCATTCCCCTGGAATTCAGAGCACCAAAAGTCATTCTTCATGCTGGGCCAGCCTGGCTCTGCAAGTCTGGAAGCAGGTGTGGTAGCAGGACAGTGGAAGGCCTCTCCCCGGCATTGCATTCTCCGCTGCCCACTTGTTAATGACTGAGCTGTGGGAAGCCGGTCCTTTGTGTACACCGTTATAAAGCACTCAAAGCCTCCAGGATGGCAGCTAGCTCACTCCTCTGCCCCAGGACACTCTTTGGAGAATAAGACACACCTCATGCTTTGTTTTCCTTCTCCATGGAATGAAGGAATCCCACACTACAGGAGAGAGAGAAAGAATAGGGGAGCAGAGACCCTTTCTTATTTTCTACGTACAAATTTGGTAATTCAGTTTCAGCTTCATTATTTCTACATGTGACATACTTTTGTTTAATAGAAAATCTTACATGGTAGTGGGTATTTTTTGTCCACAAGGGGCTGTGATGAGCAAAAACAGGTCTCTTGAAAGTTGAAAATGGTTCACTGCTTCAATCGGCGATCGCCAATGTATTTGCGGGGGTGGGTAACGAAAATAGCAGGTGTTGCCACAGACCACGGTCCAGACCAAAGTGTTTTGGGCTTTTGGACCAATTACAGGAAGTAATACAGTGCACAACGTGCCATAGCTTTGCTCTCCATTGACTTTGTATTCCGAGAAAGTGCCTCCTTGTCACTTTCGTCTTCTAAACTGATGTTTAAAAGTTGCTCTGTGATGCTTACAGGTAGGCCAGCTCTGGGTCTCGAACCCACGACTTTCTGGCTGGGAGTCAAACCCCTAGACCACTAGACTATCCTGCCCCCCTTATAAGATGTTGAACCGAAAAAAATAGCCTTTAAGGAGACAAAAGTGGCACCACAATATGCTAAATTGCTTTACCTAGCTAAAGACGTTGACCATGTCAAAGAATTATTATACAAAGTTTTCCCATTCTTCCTGCTGACGCCTCATGCTTTGTTGTCTGCATCCACATAAGAGGATATATTATAATGCATGCACTTATATTACTCTTTCTGATACAGACTGCTGCTCTATTTCCTTTTCATATTATACCCTGTGTCCTCTGAGCTATTCATCCATTTAACCAGTCATTCATTACTAAAACTAAAGACAAACTGAGGGACTTTTTTATGGTGAGATACGCTGTCTTATAACATATATTTGGGTGCTAATGGTGTGTGGCACCAATTTGTTGAAGGTCTAGATCTCATGAGTGCATGTCAAACTCAAATTTCTCATTCTTGTGGATCAATAAGCTGCTGCTGTTGTTGCTTGACATATTTGTCTGTTAGTGTACTTCACACTGGATCAGGTTACTGCCCTTCTGTTTTTCATCCAACAGTACCTTTACAGCTTTTATAAAATGTATATATTTGGCTCTCAGAATTACACCCATACATTCATTTGACATTGTTATCAATATTTATCACATTTATGGTGCAAACAGGATTTTACTGGTCAGTTACAAAGACAATAAGACTGCAGACCAAGCACTCATAATATTTTGGTACCAATTACTATTGATTTTACAATTGGTTGGCAGCAGGATGTTGTTTTATTACTAATATAGTTAATGTGCAAATCAATAGGAACACTTGCTTGGCTCATATATATGAAGATCATAAAATCAAACATGCGAGCGTCAGATAGTAATGGACCTTCGAATATATACAGTAAATTGCTTCGGCAGATACTTAAGCATGTGGTAAACATCTGGCAGTGGAAGAAATGGCATACCGAAACACCTAAGGATAATTGGAAAAGGAAAATTCCGTACCAAGCAGCAGCTAAAATTCACGCTCATACTATTAATGCAGGCGAACAATGCACTTGACTTGAGGTTGACAAGTTGTCACATATGAGGACTGAGATTGCATCGCCCCAGTAGCTGAGGCTACCAGTAAGTACCAGGACTGCAGGGTTTATCTCGACAAAAGACCGTCAAATGTAAGTGCAATTACTGCCACAAGCAATAAAAGAGCCACTGCGTTCCACGGGCAATGCTACGGAGGAAGCAAAGACCTGCGAATTGTCCCGCCCTTCCCGTGTGGGCTTCAGTTTGAGTGATGACGGCACAACATGATGGAGTAAGCTACGGAGAAGCAGACCGTCTGGAGTACATTTATAATCTGTAATTGATAATGTAATAAAGGCTGTGAATAGGCCTCGGAGTGACTTCTCTCTGTTTGCAGTCACTGTCACGGCGGGCTTGTATCTTTCATGCCTGAACAGCGCTTGCACGTGATACGGGGCTCATTCTCCCAAAATCACCAGCTTTTTCCTCTGCTTCCTGTCAGAGCTCTCTTTATCACTACCTCTACCTCCACCCCCGCCCCCCGTTGCTTCATGGACTGTGTGACACAGAATTGACATGTAGGTTCGGAGGCAATGCATTTCTATTGAGCTGTGATGTAAAGGTAGCTACCAGCCTCTCTAAATACATCCATGCTAGAGTGCACATGGAGCAGGGGGAGTGGGGCGGGCCCCGCCGCGTAGGGTTTTTAGCGCCGCTGTAGGCCTGTTAGATCAAATGAACCGCTGAACATGTCTACACCAGCAAGGTCAAGCTGGGGAGCGGCAGTGTAGAAGGTCATGTGACCAAGTGGGATTTGAGGCTGCTGAGATGGAAGTCAACATTTATGAAAGTTGACACTGATTAACCACAGCAGGGGGTTTTCACATAGAATAGAAAATATGGACTTATAAAACGAGCAGCGAATTACATACGGTTGGAAATAAAGAGACATATTATGGATAAATTGTGGTAAGATATGCAAATTACAACTAGGAGTAATCAGTAGAAGGAATTGCGCACACCTGCATCTGGGATTGGTGCACATAGCCCACAACGATTCAGGGGTGGCTAGCTGTTTGACGGTATGTCTTACTAAAGTGTCTAGGTTGGGGGGTGTTGGTTGCAGGGCTCTAAAGTGAGATGGAGGTGCACACTGGTCAAATAGAAGGGTAAAGTGGTTGCGTTGGCTGCACTCCTTCCTAATGCCCTACGGCACCACCGCCATTAGCATTCCCCACTGCGACTTGAGTTCATAAGACTAATGGAGTTGCTACCTGGGGACATTAATTGTGCGTGACACCACTCGGGGGCTTTTGTGCACTCACACTAATATCACTGTGCCTGCCTGACAAAGCGCCCAAAAAGATTACAAACAAACCCCAAATAACTGCCAGTGTTGTGTTGCTGCTTGACGGGGAGTGTGTGTGTGTGTGTGTGTGTGTTGTCTTAAGAGTTGGGGAGACTCGGGTTCATGTGCAATATGATGATAATTGGCAATGCAGGGGGTTGTACAAGCTCAGGCACTATGGGGTGTGTTTAAATGTAAGCATGACTTCATCACAGGACGACCCGCTGACCGTGTTATGGTTCACATTAAACGTCCACCGTAGTGTGCTGTGACACATGCATGACATCAGCCAGTAACGGTGAACATAGGGGGCCACCAAGGGTGTCTTCAATACACAAGGGCATCAATAGACAGAGATATGATGGAGTGGGCTGCAAAACAGATTCATAACCAAACAGTTATAAAAGATAGTGCTAGAACACCCCCCCCCCCCCAAAAAAAAAGAACTGAGCATAAACCTGCAATGAGTTTAAATATTTATTCAGTTAAATTATAATAAATCTAAACTGACTTGTTTATTTATTATCTTCTCTGTGAAAAATATACAGTTACACTGGAGATTTCCTCATTCAGGAATGGGTTATAATTGGCTGTTGAGAGGTGGGTCAGAGTCGAGATAGTGCACCTTGCATACTACTTCTCTACGTAAACAAACTTTAAAGCTACTCAATAGTGTCATTTTTCCATTTTAATTGGGCGGCATATAGACACGTTTACAGTATATAGTACGCCCCAACCCATGTTCCTTCATCTGTGTTCCACTGAAATGTATTTTCATAAGAGACAGTTGTCCATAGTGATCTCCATCATTTTTCATCTAAGCGATTGTTTTACAGAAAATCGAAATTTTGGAGATTTATCTGCAGGTTTAGATTTTAAATCACGTCACATGTTCTGTGAATTTATTGTCTTGAAGGGGGTTAAGGGTGGTCAAACCAATTTATGCTTCCATAATTACATTTCATTTGTATTTACATTAAGATCACTGAAAGTTTGATTTGTCATTTGTGATCTAAAGAAACCCCCACCCCCACTCCCCTACACCCCCCGTGTTCATTCCTTAAAGCATGGGCTGGAAAATCATTATCCTCTTTTATCACAGCAAGTTACAGTAAAGCCAGCGTCATGTAATGAATGTCAAAACTATTCCCATCAGATATTGTGAAATATGGCTTCAGAAGACCATTCAAACAGATAATATGATAATTTGATTTCTCAGATAGGCTGAACGGAAATGCCTTGTCTGGACATTTTAAAAAGCAGAATCCATTACTTATTCTTAATTCACCCTGGCATAAATTAAAGGATTTCTTCAGGCCATTAACTCATCCATTAATACCCAGGGTCAGGATTATTGAAGCCCAGGGTAAGGCAATATGGAGGGCAATTTCTTCAAGATGTGTCATCTAATGATTCCAGTAGGGTTCTGAATCCTATGCCATTAATTGTAAAATTATCTTCTCCTTTTCCTTCAGATAAACAGCAGGGAGAGATAATAGTCACATGGGTAGATAATCCTGTTGCAAAAAAAAATTAATTTCCATCTGATTTGTTTTGTTACGTTTCAGGCAATTCCAGGACTGGGACCGATTGTTTCAGAGGATAGGAAGTGTAAGCACAGGGAAAACCACTGAAAGGAGGTGTAAAATTAGGTTTGCGTCAGCGCAAAAAAAAGAAACCCACTGAGATATTCTTAATTTAGAGCTCTATATGATGAAGCTAGTTTCAAACACCAAGGAGTTTACGGAGACAAAAGAACATTGTTCAGAGCCTCTGGGTTTGTTCAATCTTCCTTGTTACCACCATGCACATAGTGTATACCCATTCCAATTTAATTCATATGTCCTTCTGTATTGTACTGTACAGTATGTTTGTAGGCTGAAAAGCTGAGGTCCACACAGAGAAACTAGTGTAAAACGGATTGCTGGTAGGCAGATAGGCCCTTCTGTTCGCAGCAGCTCTCTACTGACTTGGGACCAGCGTTAAGAGAAGATGAAATTAAGGGAAATAAAAATCATATTAAAGAATATTACAGCCTAACAGCCATTAGTCTACAGCTTCCTGTCAGCATTTGATGGATTCCTCACTTAGTTCAATGAATGGTCTAACAACGTTGATAAAATCACTGGCAACCAAATAGAAAGCAGGCGATCACACCGATGTCTAGATGCATGTATTATACATATTGAGGTAACACATTGTGGGTTTTCTAACACTGGGTTTCCAGATTGCTTGTATTTTTTAATTCTACATCATAAAACTGTAGTATATATTGTCAAGAATCACACAAAAAAATATCTAAATGAGCCAGCATCTTTCCAATATGTCCCAGTAACTTAAGCCACGCTCTTCCATTCTAAGGGGAATTAATTTTGCAAGCAGGGAGGTCCTATTTGTTGTTTCTGGTACTACCTACTGTAGGCACCTGGGTTGTAAAGTGATTCGGACAACCCCATGCACAATAGATGAACTGTATGGATGCTCACAGCTTATAAATACAAAGCTGGACCTGCGGCCTGTGGAGTTGAGTGCACTGGAAATCCTTCAGTAGCCTATTCACTGACCTCTTTGCTATTTCATCCTCCCTCAACTATTTTTCTAGTTTGGGGAAAACACTTTCTATCACTGTCAGGTTGAGCAGGGATAAAAACTCTCTACTAGAGGATTAGCTGCCTGCCTTCTTTGCTGCATACAGCAATGAAACACTGACTGTGCACTGTCTAGCACAGCTCCCTTACATTTTGGATTTGCAGTTATTTTCTTTCAAAATGTTTATATTATTAAAGAAAATGAATCCAATCGTGAAGAAGTATCAAACTGTGACCAAGCAGGCTTTGCAGGTACACATGGGGATTTAAACAGTATTATTAATAAAGGAAATATTTGCTTTCGGAGGCAGTTTGAACTAGGCTCTTTCACTCGTAACCACAAATTATCCCTCAATGGCGTGTTTGTGTCTTTAAAAAAGCCTATTTAAATGTACAACGAAGATGGCATATTTCTCTTCACCCTGCAACATGACAGTGCAAAAAGATATGAAACCATTCAATCTCTTTAATTAAGACAGCTTAGCAGTGGCACTCAGTTGCAGGGTGTTTAAGCTAATTACAGTATTAATTACAACATTAATTAAATGACATAATTGCCTTTCAAAACAATGACTCCTGTATCCCTGGTAAGGTAAGGGTTAATTTACTGTGGAAGCAAGCATGCATTATTTACATGCTTGAATGAATAATACATTTAAGAAGTGGGCTTATAAATTTACTGGCACAAAAAAAAGCTAAGGTTGGGAACCAAGCAAGGCTGAATTAAATATCTATGTCGAATGAATATTATTTAAGGTGGGGTACATCTGAGGGAAAACCTTTCTGTACGCCTCTTAACTTATTCACCACTCAATATAGACATAATGTGTAACAAATTAGGATATTCTTTGCAAATGTTTTTTTTTCCTGGTATTTGAACAGCTAATATTAGTTAATGTATTTATCTAGGTCACATACTAACTACCAAGCCTTGCTCAAGCGACTTTAAAGTGTTTTTGTATGCATTTGTAACTTATGTATGCATTTTTGTGTGTGGGCACCAGCTCATATATGTGCGTATATATCGGTAATATGTTATTTTTGTATGTATGTGGGGGTGATTTTTTTCATCACCAACACAAACATACTGTAGGCGCACACACACACACACACACACACACACATAACCAGAAAACCTATGGAAGAGGGAGGAGGGTAGAGTAGAGAAGAAACCATGCTGTACCAAACACACTTTCAATTTCCCTGGACCAGACACATGAAGAAAAAAATAAAAATCACATCTCCGTCCGACGAGTGACTAATCAAGGCAAGCGAAATGGTGCTGCAATAAATTACTCCAGTGTGAAATAAACCACACAAACAGACTGATGATAATAAATGTAAATTATTTCTGGGGAGAAATTTTCCTGGTACATGAGTAATACGAACCATCAGGAAGGAGTCTTCCTTAACATTAATTACAGAAAATGACAAGTGAGCTGACAAGTAGGAAGGCTCATTATCTGAAAACATATTCACAACTTCGCAATTTGCGCAAGATGGACTCCAGCTAAATTAATCTCCTTTCTTTGCATGAGCCCCTTCTAATTTTCATGTTATTAACAGGTTTGCAGTATCATTCAGTGCTTGTCACCCTAATCAGGTTTTTCGGCGTGTTCGGGAAACCGTGGTGTCATTTGAAAAGGATCAGGCCTCATAATGTGCTCTCCATCACGTGTCTGAATCTACAAGGTTGCCTTTAATAAGGTTCCTTAATAATCTCTCCTTTTTGTTCAAGTTTTGGGCCTGGTTGGCTTCTATTATCACTCTTATTGTGGAGAGGGGCCATTAATAGAAGGGCTGGCATGGAAAAAACAGGTCATAATGTCATTGAAATGTCTGTAACCTGTGTGTAAATGTGTTCACTTTAGTGCTGAGTGGCTGGCAGTCCTCTCTACTCCTCCCCCCACACAGCTCCTACGTGCCAAACCTTCTCTACCCCTTCCACAACACACCTTTTTTTAACCTTATACAAAATCATTTTATTTCTGTGCTAACAATTACAGAGCAGAAAATATGGGAATATTACATATCACACTAGGTATGTTTGTGTGTATATAATACTGTATAGCATAGTATAGTTCACTATCAATGCAGCATTTCTGGGATTTGCATCTTTATTGCATCAGTTTTCTTATATTTACACATCTACAGTAGAAGGAACAGACATCATTTATGTAATTTCACATACATATACAGCCATGGAAAAAATGAAGAGACCACTGCCCATTTAAAAAAATGTAATATCTATATACAATTACATTTATATTTAATACATTTATATATATATATTTATATTGATATATTGATATATCAATTATATATATATTTATTTATATTTATATATTGATATATTAATTATATATATATTTATATATTTATATATTAATTATTTAATATATACATTTTTTTTTTAAAATTATATTGTTATATTTACAATAAATATTATATACTACATACAACTACAC
>JAOEHI010000024.1:5027153-5055903 GCA_025447815.1 Percopsis transmontana
AGAGATAGTTTAGCAGAGAGAGAGAGAGATAGTTTAGCAGTTACAATAATTTACATTAATGTGTAAAGTCATGGGAGATGACTGTATTATATATTGTATTCTTTCGTGTGCTTTGCAGAATTTCACTTGTGAATTTATCAATATATCTATCTTCCCAGCATTCCATTCTATTCGCTCTTCATACAACACCATCTGTATCAACATGCATGAGGCACCACCAACAATTGTAAGTGATGTTGTGAGTTTTGTCTTGCTCGAATTAATAAATCACAGAAAATATGAGATATCTGCATGTCGAAAACGTAATGCGCAAATTTGTTGTACTGCAAACCCAGTATAATTCACAGGTAGCCTCATGATAGCTGAAGCAGAAATGCAATATGTCATGCAAAATTAGTTCGGAGAGAATAAGTTTCAGGGGGAAGCAAAATGCTATGAGGGAGTGTGTAATGGCACAGCTAGCTTTATCTGTGCTGCTCTCTCACACACTCTAATTACATTTCACAGATTGCACTACAATAGCTGCTGGTAACCTTTGGTGGATGGGCTTTTCAATAATGCAAAGTACACATTTTCATATCAATTTTTTCCACTGTGCTTCTCATTTATTAATTTGCGGAACACAATAAAACAAAGACTAGCCGTAATGTGCTCCTTTGCTGAAGAGGCGCCCAACAAGATAAAAATACAATGCCTTCTCTCTGTTGTAAAGAGTGGCCATGCATACAGACCAGCACTGTCTGATATCTCGCCATTTCTCCTAATACATGTTCAATTGTTACTAAATATCAATTTATGTTAATCTGTTTGTTATATTCTCATCAGCAGCCACATAGGCCAATGTGTTTAGCTTACTGTTGTGACACATCATTTCCGCAGTGTACTGACTACATTGTATTTTTCTTTTCTTTTTAAAGAATATTTCTCTGACGATATAATGTAATGTGAATATAATGCAAATTTGGCACATCTCATTTTTTTTGTTTTGTGCTGTTTCAATATTTACATATTTCATATTATCCTATTGTTGCATTTTTTATACGCAACATTCATCTCAGTAATGCTCTACTTCTGATATGTTCATATTCATTCTCATATTATTTTTCTTTATTCAACTCCATTATCTAATATTTTCCTCATGTCAGCTAATACTGTATAATCTAGTGTAGTGCTATATTTAATAACCTTAGGTCGTCTTACTTTTCACACACCCTCCCCTCTATGCTGTCATGAATTGGCACTACAATAACCTCACATAATCAACAAGGTTTTATATAATCTAATTATATACATTGAATAAACACAAATACATGTCACAACTGTTGCCATATAATTATATTTGTATTTGTCTGCTTGTTTGTTTGCCTGTCTGAAATATAAAAACAGACACGTGTTGCTTAGTAGAAGCAGCAGACAAACCCATTGCATTCCTGAAGAGCTTGTGAAATGACAAGACCTGTCCAGAGGCAACTGGACACATCTGGCTACTCCAGCAGAGATAACAGACAGGGTGGGCAATATATGTGTGGCGGTAGAAACTCTTTAAATTACAGCAGCACACCCCATAATTCAAATCCATTGTGCCACACCGAGCTTTAACCGTGCTTATTTCTTTATTTTTTGTCAGGGGCAACGGTTAGGGGTGTAATAAATGGAACAAATTACATACAGTATGAATTTAACAACATATTATAGACTGCTATTTACTGTTTACAAGGAGAATTGTACATGTCTGACACATTCTCAGGAACGCGCCGAAATGTGGCCGTGGGTCATACTGTATATTTCGTCCCGTACCACAAATATAATGTTTGGTTGATCCAAATCAACTATGGCAGCTGCTACAAGGAATTTTTAATTGAATGATTATTGTATTAAATAGTTGCTTTCAATGGAGCATGCACTTTCACAATTACTTCCACTTAAAGAAACCTGAACCCAGAGCAGGTCTTCTCAGCCACTGGGCTTTAGTTTGCTTGCCAATGTGTAGTGACAGTTGACATGAACGTCGCCTTTCACCTGGACAAACATCCTTATCTAAAAAAAAATTGTTTTGTTTTTACAAGTAACTAACTAACTAATTAAATCATAAAATAGCCACACTGTTTCCTTATTTACAGAAAATGTACCTCATATTTTTACCGCTATTGTAGCTGTGGCACCACCAAGAATATAGGGCTAATGTAATCAACATAGCACAACACATGACAGCTTCCAATATGGTACTGTATGTCCAATGCACGACGGAGGTGACAGTGTAAGCCATAGCTTTTCTATATCCACACATGATCCCCGATTATAGGATCAGAACCTTTATGAGAGACTCTGGAATGGCATTTCATTCTGACAGAAGAAAGATGGAAGGTCCAGATGATCAAACACAATCAATATGGTTGTTGTGGTAAACAGTGACCTTGCCCTGTGGGTGGTGACTGAACCAAAACCACATAAGAGAAATAATAATAGGACCCGCATCAAGAAGCCATTGTGCAGTTTCTTTTTTTATTTTTTTTCCATGTACAATATGTGAATGACAATTGCACATTTGATTTTATTAAGCTTTTATTGTGATTTTGTGTACACATATTATACTGTAAGTTTACAACCTTTATATAGACTGAATACAGACCTACAGTTAAACTATCATAATAAATAGATTACTCTAAACAGTTATATATATATATATATATCAGTTATTATATATATCGAATATAAGGCTAGATTAACCGTTTTTACTATCAACCATATACAGTACCAAATGTGGCCAACATCTGCTACAGTTAGGTCCTTAAATTAAAAGGGCAATTGTGCTATTAATAAAAATGAATCAGACATTTTGATTTTCACAGTAAGACATGGTATGGCAATGGAAAAGTGCCATCTGTGTTGGGACATTGCCAGTAGACTCAGCATCCCCGCAAGGGCATTGCTCTGTGGGGACCTTACACATCTGCAAGAATGCACATGGGCAGGACAAACAGCGGTCTGGCTGCAGGGCACAGAAATGTGCAGGTGGTGGGCAGAGGCCGGGAGCATAGTTGGCACTTTTATATATATTCAACTGACATTCCTTGGAAGCTAAGTAGTGGCATGTGACCAGAAAGGCCAGTGGTTTTCTTTTCACCCTGGAGGAATGGTATATTTAGTAATAGTCGTCACAACATGCAAGGCATTCACTAGGGGAATGTATTGTTTTCTCTATAAAATAATCTGTAGCAGCAGTGCTACTACTATTGTATCTGTATTTAAAAGCCTGGACCCAAGTGAAGAGTTTTGATTTTCTAATCAAATGTTTTAACAAAACAATGAGAAGTTAATAGAAACATGTGAAAGTGGATAACAATTTGTTAGGATCTGGGGTCGATGGCAAACCATTATATTAAGCAAAGACAATATCCTGCCAATCCTGCACACTTCATGGTCAGACATGATTCATAATGTAGTGATTTAATAAAACATTCAGGATATTTCCTCACTAAGAACATAGCTTGCCATAAGGCCTATATAGTTCTACCACAACTAAAGCCCCCTTCTCTGTCTCTCTAAAATCCAACCCTGAACGTCTCTGTCAGTTCCATAGAGACTCTGAATGCACAGAGTTGTCGCTTCTCACCAAAACACCAGTGGGCCTCCAATAGGGAAATACTTGGCTGCAGAGAAAACTTGGACAAAATTAAATTCTCCACTTGGCTGACTAGGGTGACTCGTCCTGGTCCGCCGGCCTGTTCCGTCATTATTCCTCGGCTGATAACTGACTGAACGGGATGTCTCGTCTGTTTAATGCCAGCTCAGCTGCTTCATGGGAGGAACAGGCTTGTCACTCTCTGCTCTAACACACTGTATTACTGTCTCCCCTTCATTTATTTGGCTCAGATTTTGTTTGGCCGTGGAGCCATCCGTTCCCAGAAGACACTTGCAATTCGCCACCCCTTACCCCTTTTTACATCTTTTAGGAAACTGTCCAAAATAAACTGTCGGCTGTCGGGATTTTTCATTAAAATGTCATTTAGACATGATGAAGATTATTTCAGTGGAAAAACAATAAGGTTAACCTTAATTTATGTTGTTCCTACTTGGTGGCGATCTCTAGAGACGGTAAAGTTTGCTTGTTTCTGAAAGTAGCGTTTATGATACTTTCTTTTCTACACACAGAATGGGAAAGAAAATGGCCACAAAACATACTACTGTGGCAGCGGTTGTTGTTCAAGGAGCAAACCGTAAGCTTTGCTTCCCTGCATTTATGAGCATTGAGTTAAAGGTTTCTGCATGAGGGGGCGGCATGATTGAACGTTGTGATATGGAAACGCAGCCAGCCAGCCTCTGTCAAAGACATAGACTTGACCCCACAAGCACTTAGCTTCAGCGGGGTCCAGAAATGGCTCTCTCTTCTCAGTTTTGTGGCATTTATGGAATGAAAATGAATGTATCTTTGCCTAATGCACTGATATGTGGGATACTTAACATAATTCATTGTCTTAATGTGAGCTTTTAAGTGCACATGGTGGTGTTGCCCCCTTTGGTGCTCATAAAGTCCAATCAATGGAAAAATGCTATTGTCTCATTGGCGCACAGCGGCTCAGCACACAAAGCCTGATCGAAGGCTTTAGTGCAGAGTGAAACCCTCCCAAATCCACGTAGTAATAGACCTAAGTGGAGGGGGTTAAACAATAAGAAAAAAACTAAAGGAATTGGTATTTGGAAGTCATTAACAGCCCCACGCCCACTCCTTCAGTGTAACCGCAAAGCCAATAGCATTGTGGGACAAAATGTTTTCCAATGTGACAATTGATTGCTTTTTGAGGTGGTTGTTGGTTGATTTCATAATTGGTATAATTTTTCATGGGTACATGAGTGTCAGGCCATGATGGGCTTTAGAATCCTGGTCCTAATGCAATGGCCCTTAGTTCAACCTTAAGATCAATAATGTATTAAAACCAAATGCTTATTGAAATAATAGAAGGGTTTTGCCATGGAACAAAGGCGGGGTAAGACAAATGTGCCAAAGAGAAGTCTTTGATTCTACAGCAGACCTTGACTATGAAATGCATTTCTCTTTCCACCAGAAGGCTTTCTTGGAGGAAAAAGGACAAAAAACTCTTAGCACTTGACAATAGGTTACTAAGGTCATTCCGTGTAACGTGTGGGCAACAAAGAAAAGCATTTTAAGAGCATATCCATCCAAAATCTATATGAACAAAAAACATGATTTTGTTCACCCATTTGAATGGCAGTCGATGTGCTGATTAAGCAAAAGATCACATATGGTTCTTTATACAGCAGCCATTATTTGCAGTCCCTGATCAGAGTGTAACATTTGGCAATCTGTGGTTCCCTGCTGCTATCTCTTCCTTTTGGATCTTGCTGTTTTGACAGTGTTTGAGAGAAGAACGCTCTGTGAGGTGTCAGGTGAAGACTATATGTGACAGATTTGGAGGGGAAAATCAAGGGAAGACAAACAGGCAGCTAAATGCCTGGGAAATGTCTCACCGCTCAGACGCGAGGCGATAAGTGCTCTTGACGTGGACATGACAAGCTAGCAACAGTAAACCTCAGGACACGCAGTCCCACTGGAGGCCCAGGAGTGGACACAATTCTCAATGACTGCTGCATGTGCTTATCAGCTCTTATGGAGTAAATTAACAACAGGAGGCAACCCCCCCCAAAACACACACACACACACTTCAAACCACATTCTGACGTTCTACTGTAAGCTCTTTGATGTGTACCTTGTTTCTCCTAGACAGTCAGCTTTGGTTTTGATCAAGGTTTGATTTCCAGTGACATGCCAGATATATACTGTAAAAGAAATACAGGCCCTGAGAGAGGGTGTCTCCAGACATTAACTGTGGCAGAGGGATGAGGGGAATAATGACGGCACACTTCTCACCCACACTGGCTGCACCACTGTGCTAAGAAATCAGGAAAGTAAAATTAGCACGCCAGGTTTCCTCACACTAGCCTTTGACAGGTTATTTTCCAATTGATTCGAGGCTTATTTCCTTTTTAAAATATAAAATAAGGTAAATGAAATGGCATCATAAATGACGGCACAGAGGAACTCGTTATATTTAGAAATGTAACCGATAGACAGACTTAATATTTGGGTAAATATGAAATAAAAGAATGTATAATAAACTATTTTAAAGTAAATCATTTTTATATAGTATATGGATGGTTCTTGGTCAATACTAAAAATCTTACTGTATATGTGTGTGTTTGTGTGTGTCACCAGTTACTGACTGAACCTGGCTAGCCTTTGAACCTCAAAGATGGATTCCCAAACACCCAAACTGTTTCTGAATAAACATATCATATAGCAGATATGAATCCTCAGCTGTATTCTACAATGCCTGCAAACCTGATGTATATCGTGGTATGAAATGTGCACACTGAATTGCACAGTGGATCGAAATTGGGCTAAAACATTTGAATTACAGAACAGAACTGTGATGTCTGCCCTCCCGCACTGCCAGATCATGAATATATATTGCATTATGAAGATGTGATGACATTTAGAGCAATCACATTTAACCCTCTGCACTTGTGCCTCTGTTTCTCTTCCCCTCCGCTAATGCATTTTGCAGCAAGGGATGCATCTTAAAAGATTCAGGGAAAAATGTCAGCCAATGCAGACGGTGCCCCAGAGCTGAGGTCATTTCAGAACAGCTTCTGAATTCTGGGGAGCGCACATGAGGGTGCTCCATCTTTCCCTTTTTCCCTTCCCCCCTTTCCCCCTCTCTATTCTGTCCCCTCCCCCAGCCCACCTTTCCTCTTTAAACATTCCTGTTGGTTTACCCTTGTCTGGGTGCCTGTGGCGGAGGTAGTGCAGGCACACCACCCCCACCACGACCACCACCACCACGAGAGAAAGCCTTGACCAGTTGGGTGCTGTCTCCCACCTCATTACCAGATGCAAATGAAACGGGTACACATGTTTAATATTTAGTGGCAGCAGAAATGTCAGGCTGGCACGGGATGGAATTAAACAGCACTGTCAGCGCAAGTGAACTCAAGGCTTTCTCAGCTATTTCACTTCATATTGAGTTACTGTCACAATTTATTTCACAGCGGTGGGACGACTAGTGTGAAAATGCTCTGTGATGCCTTTAAGGACGGAACGAGAATCGGGGTGGAAGTGTGAAGGCTATTGTTGTGATGATGCTTGCTACCTAACTATGAATAAGCTTCTCCGACAAAGCTTTGTTGTCTTAAAGCTTGTTTTTGGTATTAGCATTTCTGATATCTGCATTGTTAGATAGTATACAGTAAGGAAAGAGCATCCAGAGAGCCAAATTCAAAATGTTTCAAGTACAGTATATAATATATGCATATTGGCTTGCTGAGCAATACAGTTCCCCAGAGGAAGGTTTAACTAATCCCAATGATCCATACCCGTATCAAATGTGTCTCCCAGACCACACACACACAACAGACATAGGGGATTTTAAGACAGATGGCTTTGCCTTCGACAGCAAAGCAAAAGTAATATTTTGTTAAGCTTAAAGCAGCCTTTAAAATAACATAATTCTTCAAACAACAGTCAGTTCGTGTTGTCGGCAAAAATGTCTGATTGGATTTTGCACACCTCTCCACACCACAGCGCTTATTATCAGACACAGGGCTATGGCAAGTTAATGTTCATCCTAATCAGCATGGCAGATAACACTGGGACCCACAGGGACCTAATTAAAGATACTGTACACGAGAGGTTTATCTTCACATAGTCCCCACACAGCTTTGTCCTGGCAGAACATCAGGAAGAGTATTTCACTCAAGTGTTATTGTTTTTTTTCCCCAGGACCAAAATATGACCAATGCATTTATATTAGTCTATATTTCTTCTTTGGTCTCTGAATGAGGGCTATCACGTTATAATCGGCTGGGGGGTGGGCTGACATTAGGCATGGCCAGATCAAAGGGACAAGGAACCTTGGAGAGTGAAAATGAAGGTCAATGTGTTATTAACCGAGTGCACTAAAACATTATTGTGTAGGAGAGAATGGAAAATGGGAAAGTTTTGCTGTGAACAGGCAATGAACTCCCACTGCCTTAGAAAAAATAAATATAGAAGCATTTCATTATTCCAAGGTGAGTGCTATAAAACAGCATTTTAAATGTTACCCTGCTGTTCAAGATCATGAAAACCTTTAATTTCATGCAAATGAACAGCACGGAGCATGGCGCTTAATGTAAACGAATGCTTCTTTTGTACTGCTGAAGGAGTGGGCTGGAGTAGAGGGAGGCCAGGAAGAAAATTCCCAAGGATTCTTTAATTGCTATCTGAAATTATGTAAATCCCTCTGCTAGGCTGAGTGCAATTATCCACCGCCTCTCGCTGCCAGCTTTACTAATGTCTAACAAAATATCGGTGGCTGACATTTAGACATGGTAATGCAAATGAGAATTAATTTTTCTTCCAAGACAAAGGGCAGTCGAAAGATCACACCATTTTATACAATAAAGGTTGAGAAGTAAGCTTTTGCAAGATCAAGAAATGAGCCCAAGTATTAAAGCCCATTTTATATCAGCGCAACATTGAACCAAATACTGTTTTCTCTATCCTGCGCAATTAATCTACTTCTCATCTGTGCCAGGGAGAGGTATGCTGCAAGCTATGGACATTCATTTTTGGCTCGGAATTAATTGCAGAGTATGGCTCATTTTTAGTAATGATATGGGGAAACCTCCCCGCGCCCCATTGTTAGAACACATAGTTGCCATGGCTGTGATGTTAGACTGTTTGGGGCACATTTTCCCATTTATCTCCCTAGGTACAGAGATGGATGTAGGCCAGGCACCGCAGCCTGGTGAGACTCCCCCGTGTGCCGCTCGGAACACCTGTCCCGCTGTGCGTCGGCACCCCCAATCTTTACCAGGCCAAGGAGGAGCACCATTCCTCTCCATAACACTTTCCCCCCACCCCCCTACCAACCGTCTCCTGGGAACCAAAGGAGCAAGATGTGGAGAAACCCAGGGACTGGTGTTCACTGGGAGATCCGCCGCCCAAAACTGCATTCCTTAACCAGGAATCAAATTACGGCCTGCTGACGTGAGGGAAACTGGGCATTAATATTTTAGTATGGATACTGCTGGTGTGTGTAGGTTTCCAGCACTCCCTCACCAGAGCACTGAGGGGTCTGTGCGAAGAAAAGAAAAGAAAAAGTATGCCGATCGACCAACAAGTGCTGGTCTACAGCACTGCGACCATGCTAGCATCATTTAACAGCCCAGCTATGTACGGTAGTAGCCAAAAACACAACCACACTAATGAACCATGCTTGACGTATTACATTACATTTTTAACAGTAGACTAGACTGTGTGTTGTGACCATTATGGATAAAATAATGTAATTTAAAGCTCTTATTATTGTTACTCCTCAGCATTTTGCACACGGCAACATGAAAATGAGTTACATCGTTTTAAAAACCTGTGAAAAAGCTGACGTGAAATACATGTTTTTTTTTAAACTGCCAGATAAAAACAAGGAAGGAGAGCGCACTGTTGTTTTAAAGCATTTTTTTTTTCACTTTGGTGTCAAAACCTATACATGCAGAAATTATGTACTGTAACACGCACTGATATATTTGTTATTATTTTGAGAAAGGAAAGCTATTGTTAATCAATGTATCATGCAACACCTTGTCTCACATCCCACAAAAACCCTGTTTCAAAGATAGCCTTCCCAACCTTTAACATTCACGCTAATGTTAGCTTAGGAGCCTACTGCTAACCTATTCTAGGTCCAAGTAACTGCACCTGGAACCCCCCCCGTGTCAGCTGATCTCCACCTCAAGTCCTTCAACCACCATCTTAGTTGCCCCCCCTCCCCCCCCTAACACCACCCGTGCATCCATCAGAGGGCTGTCATGGTAGAGGGGCTTCGATGCTCCTTGCTGATGCGGCCATCACGGCCCTCCATCTAACGCAAGCCGACACATCATAATAACAGTAAGAGGCCTTTCCTGTCCAGTGTCATGCTTGGAGAGATTAGTTCCCCTCCACAAAATCCAGGTAATTTGCTTTTGCTGAAACACATTTGTAGATCGTATTCTTTCAGGTTAACTAGTTCACGGGGTGGGTAGGGGGGGTGACACACTTGCTGCACAGTATTTGCGCTTAATGCCAACTATGCCACAAAGTCCTGTTTTAGCTACAGTATATTACAATCCAACACCTTTTCTTCAGGGTGTGCCTATTGCTGTGCATGGTGCGAGTGTCAGGGTATTGTGTCAGTAGCTAAAGGTGCGAGCATTGTTTGTCCCATGCCTGTGAGTACGTATGTATGTATGTCATACCTGTGCGCATCTATCAGCTCGGGGAGGCTGCAGTAATTTTTCTTCACCTTCCAAAATGGAAAGGGAAATTATAACGCGTTGCTCTGAATGTACAGTATTTTCAACCATTCTTCATACGAAAAGGGGGGTGGGGGATATGAAAAGCGCTTTCCAGATATTGAAACACAACAGCGATATGCATGATTTGTTGCCTGTTTTACTTAGCAGTTCTGTCCGTGTTAAATCACACACAGGAGTGGAGTTGACCACTGAGGGACAAGTCAGTAAACCATAGTTGGTTTATGGCCATCATTATTTTCTACTGAATTATTAGATGGGTAGGTGAGTTGCAGTTTGGTACGGGTTTAAATATGGCACAGATTCAATAGGACATTAACACATCTGTAATCCTGAGTGTACCAAGTTTGGACTTTTAAAAGGTTTTAAACAGGATAGTAATGGTGGTTTATAGTTTCTGACTGAGTAAGTTCATTTAAGGATTATAAAGGTTTAATTTGTGTGGTTAAAATATTTCATTCTTTATTAATCACAGAATTTCCTCGATGAAAGGTTAGTGCTGACTTTTTTTTTTTTTACATTTGCTGCTTGATCATATTTCATAAACACCACAGTTGAATTTTTATGTATAGAGTATGCAATATTCATGATAAACTGAATATGTAAATAGGTAACCTTTATTTATGAGTCCTTGCCAGACTCGTACTTTTAAGCATTACTTTGGATGCTAAGATGGATAGATACAAATGTTTATTAGAAGGCTATTTGTGTGGCCAGGGAATGATTGATAATTAACAGCTTAATCTATACGAGATGAGGGTCATAATTCTCTTTTCACTTCATTTGTTTTTGCCAAAAATAAATATCTCCCTATACCTGAAATAAATTCTATTTGTAATTCTAAACAATGTCAAAACCTTACTCAATCATTCCACTGAAAGAAAGAAGAAATAGACATGTATTTTATGTTGCCTTTTGGGGTCTATTAGAATACAGCATACTAGTGTACTGATCCTACCCATTTATTTGAATAAATCGCCTAGAAAAGGGCCCAGAACTAGTCAGGTCCGTATCTTTTAGTCACACATTTAATCCTAATGCTACTTTCCATTCCATTTTCAGCCTGTAAGTGCCTTGGAATTACCCATCTCATCCTGAAGGAGTCCTTTTTCTTATTGTTTAGAGAGCGGTTAGCAGGCCGAGATACTCCAAATACAATTTTACATCCACTTATGGAAATCCATTGTTCCTTGAACATTTCCCCATACAAACCAATATATGCTTTTCTAAGAGGTCCAAGACCTCAATTACATCAAAGGCAGTTTGTCCTGCTGCTCGGCTGCCTGCTAAAGGGGCTTGAACAACTGTGTCAATGCTACCCCCTTGTGACCGCACCGAAGCAGAGGCATTTTCCATTCCAGTGCTGGGAAAGGACACAGTCGTCTCTCAATGTAAACACTGGAGCAAATGGCTATTTTAGTAGCAGTTTAAACAGTTTTCGGTCTAATTAGTACTTAATTATGTTAATTAAATGTAAACAATTTACTTATTAATGCATTTTAATATTTTTTTTATATAATTTTGCAAATTACTGTATAGAAATATGTTTTAATTTTAAATGTATAACATCATTACTACAAGGAGCCAGTACCGCTGTCGTTTGCTTTGTTTTGAAGAACAGTCAACTGAAATTGTCAGTGTCTTGTAAACTAAAAAGCACATAATATTAAAGATGAAAAGAGAGACAGAACAGGTTGCACAGTGAAACTGAAATATGACATCACAGTGTCTACTGCGTGTGTAGTATCCCAATCTCTTTCATTAGACCACAGACGTCTATAAAGCTGCTTTGCTGGTAACCAGACAGACAGACGTGCACATCAGAGGCATGAGAGAGAGGGAGTGAGAGAGAGAATATACTGGAGGGCACTCGTCTGTCCTCGGAAGGCATGCAGCCTTTCATTGTACGGAGTTAAAAGAAATAATTAGATGCACAGATATGCAATTCTTTACAGGTGCATGGCTCACTTGTCACAAGTGGCAGAATGAAAAAGTGGCTGCATTCTCTGAAGAGCGGTTTGCCATTGGCTGCTGCTATTATTTTTCATGTTTGCTCAATCTTCAAAGCACCATACTGGATTGAAAAGTTGTAACACATGGTTTATTATATAGCCATTGTAGGGGAGCCTTAAAATGTTCAGATATCGAAATTTGCGCAGTTGAATTTCAAAACCAAGGAATTAAAAAAATATTTAAACCCTATGGTATTATAAACTGGAATATTATTTTTTAAGTTATTTTGGAAAATAAGATGCACTGAGGCAATAAAATGACATCCTTACTATACAATAGACTACACAAAGAACATTTTGCTAAGGACAGACAGCATGTGTATAAAATAAGTAAACACTAAAACCGATCCCTTAACACTGGTCTCTCACAGTGGGATAATGATTGTGATTGTACCAATGCCTTAAGACGACCCCAGTTCAGTATTTATTCTACATTCTGACATGACATTTAGATGACATCTTTCATCAAGTCCACCAAACAGTGGGAAGGGACAGATAATCAATGACAATAGATATGTGGATAGTAATAAACGTGTTGCAAGATTACCATCCTAAAATTACCCACAAAAGAGCATGCCACAGGAATGAGCATGATTTTAGTGTCTATTTATATTATTCGGACTAAAGCCTAAACAAATATAAATGAAAACACAACAATTATAAAAGATGACTCCACAAACATCGTTAAACCTAGATTAAATTGCTAGATTAAAGTGAAGATCTTAGTTTACCGTTAAATATAGAAGAGCAGAGCTATCAGATTCCTCGGGTAGAGCAATAGTCTATGTTCATAACTTACATTGATCTTCCTGAATGCATGACTGTGAGTTGAGGCCATATGAAGGGGCTGCCTATGTTGACATCACACACAGCAGCACCCCCCCCCAAGTTAGGTTGTGTCAATCACAGGACACGTGATTGCACAAGCCCCGGCCTGCCTTTTCATTGACACCGCCCATTGACTTTCCATCAAGCAGATCAGTGGGCCTAAACCATTTCATTCAGCGTGACCCATGTAGTCTCCCACTGTGGACAGCTTGATTTGTGCCTGGCCGCCAGGCTTCAACGCAGCTGTGACTTGTATCTTCTTCAGTATGTACATTTCATGTACATAATGAAGTTTCTGGTTACACTGTGATTTAAGTTCAACGTACAGCGTGCAACACAAACACACTGGAGTGTAACTTTTAGCACTGTGTATGCTAAACACACAAGGTTGACTTCAAAAGAAGACAAATAGCACTTGGGTACTATTTTTTCTTGACCTTAGGTCCATGTATATAAACATGTGACCTAATATCATGCTACAGTGCTGTTATTTATGTCGTATAATAATTTAAACTCCCTCCGGATGCAGTCTGCACACGAACATGACCAAAATACATATTTAGATTTATTTGTCTGCAACTGTCCAATAAAACATATCCTTTGCATTTCCATCTCTGGGCTTTGGTCCCAGTGGGAGTTGCTGGCTGAGAAATGTTGTGCTTTCAAGCTTCAGGGAACATGTGAGCAATGTTCAGGATTGGGGGGGGGGGGTTGAAAAAAAAAAAGTGGTGCGATGCCTAAGTGTTGTACTATAAAGAGAGAAGAAGTAGGGTTTCACATTCCCAAAGCCTCCAAGGATTTTAGCCTGGCAGCCAAATGTGGGTGCAATCATCACGCTCATCTCAGGAGAGACCCTCCGCCACTCCCTCAATCTCATTTTCCTTTTAATTCCCCATCTATAACGTCTCTTTCTTGTCCCTTTTAGTTTGTATTAGAGCCCGCCTTTCCTCGCTCCACCTTCAAAATGATCGGCCATATCGATGGCATGCTTTCTATTGGTGAAAACTATTTTGAAATTAGTCTCATTATTGGAAATTAAATATCGAACTCAATAATGAAACAGGCTGAATGTAGACGGGGAATGATATATTTTATGATGTTATTATGAAGAATAGGAAAGCAGGACTAGATGAAAGTTGTGCCCTTCAGTGGGGTGTGGACTTTAACGCAGTGCCCACCCGCACATGGTTTAGGGTGTTTGTGGCAAGAGAGAAATCCCACCCGAGACCAAAGTCGTAAATTAATTACTATAAAGAGGGTTACTCGCGGGTTAGATAGCTTTTACGTAATTGCGTGGTGGTGAAAGGGGCTAAGGGTCCCCCCATAAAATTTCAATAAATCGTGCATTTTCTCGATGACTTGTTGGCATGGCCAGACTAAGAATGCCAGTCTGACATGCTAGAGGAGAATGGTTTGCAAATGTACAATTTTAAAAAGGAGAATGATAATATGGTACCACTATGTTTAAATAACCTGCATTACAATTACAATAAGGTCATTTTGCGGATGCTTTTATCCAAAGCGGCTTACAATTACATGGTGCTATTACATGGAGCAGATAGGGGTTCGGCATATTGCTCAGTTATCCTTACAGGTAGGCCAACTCTGGGGCTCGAACCCACCTTCCGGCTGGGAGTCCAACACCTAGACCACAAGACTATTCTGCCCCCACGATTGCCTTCATTATAAAATAAGTCACATAAACTGTCATTAGAAGTCATCTGCATATGTGATATTTGCGTACATGACTTCCAAGTGCACTGTGCCCATTCAACATGAAAGTATTTGATGAGATTCATGACCAGCCTGCCATTGTTCCCCGGGTAATAGAATGGCCATTGTTAACAAGCTAGCCTTAATTACTGCAAAACACCTACAATTGTTAAATGAATTCAGATATCTGAAGCAAAGGAATTTCAAGTAAAATAAATCATATGGCATTGTTTTGGATAGTGCTTGAATAGTCACAGAAGTTAATCACAGAAATTCCTAATTTAAAGATCAAATAACTTGCAATTGTCCATTTAAACTTTTTTATTTACTTTTTACTTTTAATATAGAAACCTTTTCAAATTTAGAGAGATCCATGCAAGCTGCGCAAGGTACCTTTCTGAATTGCGGAAGCTGAAGTCGTCAGCTGATCTCTACAATCATTGTAGCTTATCTGGAATATTGGTTTCTCCCACTATCTGTAATTAGCAATGATCAAGAGGAATTATAAGCAGTGGTTAACAACATTGGACTCCTCAATGACCCTGATAGATGGTCAATTATAGTGATCAGGTCATGGCATTTATTGGATTTAAAGTGGCAGTGATGGGCCCTTTTGGCCTAGCTTGGGTAATTATCACATTTATGCATGATTTAAAGTGACACTGTGTAACGGGGGGGACTTGCCTTAAATTTAATAATTTTCTCATTTATGTATTTATGCAAGCCCTAACAATAGATGGCCATGAGTAGAATGTTGCAATGAGATTGGGATTAGTATGATGTCCATGCAGCGCCATTCAAAACATGCCGTATCTACAACTGGAGCAAAATGTCCTAGTGACAAACTGCACCAGTGCTCGCTCATTTACTGTACAGTCTTTTGTATTGTTCCATGTATAATGTCTTTAGTCGCCATTAAATATCAAGACTTTCTTTGTTTCAGTCTTGTGTTGTGACCTGGATGACCTCTCAGGATATTTTAAGAGAAAGATAAGACTACTGCAACTCAATATACTGCTGTGTTCAATATTCTCAAGCGCTGCTTGCATTAGGTATTATGCCAATAGAGAGCACATGCTATACACTCATCATAGCTGTCAATACATTTCTCTTCCTTCTCTTCCCTCCATTATTCTCTGAGTGTTCCACAGAGAGAGGCTTTCTCCCGCCGCCACAGACAGCCTTTCGTATTCAGGCGCCTGAATGTGATCAGCTCAAAGCCTGCTACTCAGCTTCTCTGGTAACAGAGGGAATACATCAGTGCCTTGTTTATTTACTTTTTCCACATGCCAGAAAAGGTCAGCGTCTGAGGATTATGCCGCACGGCCCAAATAGAACTCAATAAAAGCCGGCAATGAAAACAATATCATCCATATTTTAAACAGCTGGCATCTTACAGAGGAAGCCTTACACCAGGGTGCCAATTATTCCTCTTCTCAGGGTTTTGCACCAAACCAGAGAAGCTCAGGTGTACTCTCCAAATAAACCTCTTACTGTATTATCCTCGATATAGAAACCAGTAACATCCGACATTAATCAAGCCACTCGAGTATGATAGCATAAACATTGTGTGTATTTTAACCATCTACCACTTAAGTATTGTTCAGAAAAATAAATGTAGATAATTCCATGGTGGCTGAAGGCAGATGCTTTTTAGGCACTAGTGTGTTTTTTTTTGCTAGTGTGGGTTTGTTTTTCCTCCACGGACTTATTAAAGTCAGTGCAGCACAGCCCATACTCTATAATCCTGATGTATTATTAATCATGTCTTCCTGTGCAACTCCGAGAGAGAAAAAAAAAAAAAACTTTACTTTTTGATTTTTAACACAGAAGTGTACAGAATCTGATAGTGAGCCAGGTCCAAGGTGACAAGGTGCTTCATTTTCTTTGCAGTTGCGAGCAAGCAAGTACAATTCCAGGACTGCAAGGGTTTAACCACAGTGTATACCTGCTCGTAATAAATATAACAGGGACACAGGGAGCCGTTTTCTTACATGGTGCTTCCCATACGTAAATTATCTACCTAAGGTCTACCTAAGTGTGTGTACACAGGTTATAACATATAGGTAAGAGACGCTGTCTAAACGGTGAATATTGAATATTAAAGGGTTACTAACTGATACAATCTTGCCACAGACACTTGCCTTCATTGCCTTGACATTTCGTAATTCATCGTTCACTCCTTTTGCTGAGTTAGGTTATTCAGGCATTTACCATGTAAACTGAACTTTAATTCTAACAAGGTCTTCACTCCTCATTGATTCAGGGGACTGTGTTATTTCAGCCATATTTTGTCAAAGTCCTCCCATCTCATTTCTAAATGCCATCAATTATTGTGCTGTGGGGCAAATCTGCACCAATATTGTGCCTTATGATGCCCATAAAATGATACGCCTACTTTAACACTGTAGTTGAAACCGATTTATACGGTCGTTTTTGGCTGAAGCGGCGAGATAGAAGCAGGACAAATATGAAATCTGGAAGAAAACATTTAATCTTATCTTCAAAGTGTGATCCTCTAAAACCAGCTCTCTTCCAATTGCAGAAATTAGGCCTACGTTTAAAAGGACAATTTATAACCAAATACAGATAAACTGAAATATAATTGCTATACTGTATATATAAAAATAAATAATGATAAAAATGCATAACCAACTGCCAAATATGTTTAGAAGTCATTTGTTTGGAACATTGTTTCTAGGATTAGAGATATTAGTTTATAAAACACTTTAAGATGAGCCTTGAAATCCATTTCAAGTCTCTATGTTATGTGCATCACTTTTTTGAATATTAAAGTATTGAACTTGGGGATAGAAACTGAGATCAATAACCCAGCTATACAACTCTGCAATATTGGGGGATTTATGCTCACATATAGTATACCACCCTGCCATCATGGCAGGTGCTCACTGAGGTTTCCCCCCACCTCTCTCTTTTCTTTGCCTCAGTTGGGTAGGATGATAATCCAGGCCTGGTCCACTGACAGACTGCAACATGATTCACTTGGACAGTGACTGACTGCACATCCAATTTGTTTCAACTCCAGAGCAGCGGCTTATTATCTGAAATGCATGAGATGTCTGTGCATGAGAGGCGTGATCAGCTGGGGCATGCGCCGGGGCTGCTGGGAAAGTAATCAATAAGGGATTGTCTCTTGTAGTTTAGGCCGACACATTATGACAGAGCCGAAAATTAAACAGGCAGATATTAATAATAATGGAAATCAGAGGCTCATGGGTGAGATCGTGGGGGGTGGGGGGACTCAAAATATGTATCGTGTTCTGCTGTGTGGGTGTGTGTGTGTGTCTGTCTGTCTGGGGGAGGAGGTGCAGGTGCATACATGTGTTATTTTGGTTTTGTGTTTGTTTCCCTCACCTCTCAATATATGTGCAGTAGTCCACATGAATACTACAGTGATATAACACGTGGCTTTGTGTGCGATATACAGAATAACTATGGCAAATAAATAAATAAAAATCTCCATAATATCCTAACATTTTTATTTCGAGCTTCTAGCCGCATTACGCTAACCACATTTCACTTCTGTGTGGTTTAATTTCACGATATTAAACTTTTTGGCCAACGTGTGGAGCCTTTTGTGGGTTCATCAAACGAGCGGGCAATAACAAGTGCATCAAAGATTGATTCGTAATAACGGGTAATTCAAATGTCACAAAAGAAATTCATGCTGGGAAACGAGATCTTACGACGCCAATACGACACGGGACTCAGTTGTGTTTCAATAAGGCCTTTATGGCTTTTATTTTCTATTCATACACTCATACACTGTACCGGGTTTCTCAGTGAGAAGCCAGACAGACGCATTATACCCCCATGGCTATGCTAAAATAAAGCCTAGCACGTTGTAAACATTCACGCCATGACTATGTTACGTAGCCATGGTGTGTATGCTTAAAAAGTGCTATATTGACAGTGCTACATTGACAGTAGAAATGGAGAAAGAGAGGGAGGATAAGAGGGAGGGAGGGAGAGGGAGAGAGAGGGAGAGAGAGATTCCTCTGCCCTGTCAATTAGCAGTGGCAATGCTTTTGTATTGTTTGTGCAACAAACGTGCCACTCCGGCGGGGGTGGGGGTTAACAAACTACATTACAGCCCATTACAGATGCAGTGGCATTGATTATTTATACCCTTATAAAATGCCTGGCTCCCTGGTGGACTGAGCTGGCTGTGCCGGCTCTGATAAAATGCTCCCATTAAATCACCTCACCAGGGTAAGCCACACATTCAGATACATAGTAGAGTTGAGTGACAAGGTCCAATGGGCCTAATAAATGTGACTGTATCAGAAATCACCATCAGAAATATGCCTGGACAAAGAATTTGTGGTGTCTAAACACTATTGTAATACCTTATTAAAATAATAACTCTGTCCATTTGCCGTTTCTGTGACACATCTCAGTTTATCTGCATCGACGCAGCTACCTGTACAAGATATTGGATACTGGATAATTTCTGTCCTTTAGATTCGTGTGCACACTCTTTGCATTATTGGGAAGCAGATGGTTGGTGTTTTCCAAGCTTATGAGCAACTCAGCACTTTTGGTGAACTTCCATGTTCACAGGTGTCTCCGTTACAGGGAGCAGGACCTTCTCCAACCAGGCACCTCACCATGTGAATGTTTCCTCGGGGATATTAATGGCCGCCCTTGTCGAGCAGACCACCTCAGCATAACGCCCGCTGGGACTTAGCGAAGCAAATGCCACACCCTTCAAAGTCTGGCTTTTTCTAATGGCACTACACTAACATTTTGTACTACGCAGAACTCCCTGGAGAATGTACATCAAGCGCTTACAAAGCTAAAATCCCATGTGGTAATTTACCATGTCGTCCTCTAACTATTTGTTATTGGCAACATGATGGAAAATGCTAAATGACCACGCTGCCCCAAAGAAAAATATTTTATATAGAAATACTTTTCATCAAATATAATTATAATCCTGTTCCAAATGTCAAGACGTCCTATAGCACAAAAGAAACAAGTGTCCAGGAAGTGACAAAGGCATAGCAACAGAACAGCGGAGAGGTAAAATAAGTTCACATTGGACACACTTCCTAGAGCATGGAAAGTATGAAAGAGAGCACAACATCTTGCATCATCTATCTTCTTTAAATCCTGAAGCCGTGACAAAGTGGATGGAAAAATTATGATAAATGATAAGATGTGTTTAGTCAATAGTGTAATTCCCTTTCTTGACTCCACTCTGGTTTTATCCGCATGCCATTTGCCTTGAAAAGACACTAGTTCATTTAAATAAAGTTCATTGAAGGCCAGATTGTCAGCAAATTGAAATGGGCATGGTATATATTAATATCAATATCTCCATCAAGCAGATAGATTGTCAAGATGTCAAGCTGTGTGAACTGGGTATCTTATTTACACTGTAAGTGAAAGTTTGTTCAACACTTTCTGGTGGCTTGTATGCTGAACTACTGTCAAGCATTTTTAATAAGATGTGTTATATAAAAAGGCCAAATCCTGAATGTATCTAACCTTGTCATGAGCTCTATTAAAGAAGTGAAAAATGTATTTATTAATTGTCTCAATACTTAAACAAAATAAGCAGTGTGGTAGCATTCTGATAGGGGGCACCATACTGCAGTCACAAATGACACTGTATTATATATATACTGTATATAAAAATACATACATATAAACACACACACACACACACACACTACTGTACATTGCATTGAGTATTGCTTTTGACATATTGTTATTTTACTAATTATCAGTGTATTTGCTAGCAAACTAAGTTAGCCATCTGTTGCACAGATAATGCATAACATGACAATATTTTGTCCAATACTACATTGGAAAAGTCCTGAGAGCAGGTGATAGAAATCTACATTAAACAGTAGGACAGGAAAACGGGGTGAATTTTCCCTGCAGAGAAGATTTTTAAGATTTACCTAAATTCACCTGAATTTATCACTATATAGGTTCATTGTAGAGCGGCTATTAAAAGGCCCTCATGCTCTCTGGTGTATATACTTTGTATCCACAAAGTAAAGAAAAAAGAAAAAAGAGAGAAGCCCTGGGCCAGAAAAGCTCGTAGAAAGATGTGTGTCGCTGTGTGTGGCCCCAAGGACCAGAGACCTGACAGGAAGATGAGTGAAAAGAACCATGATCACAGCACCACATCCGCTTCAAGGAGAGGCCCATCATCTGACCTAATAACGCACACTTCTCTAACATGTACAGGCAATCCAGACTCACACAGCAAACCCTTACTATTTAAAAATAAATGAACAATTTCACTCATGCAAGAAACCAGGATAGGACAGGTTGAATGCTGTAGTCATAGACAGAGAGATACGGTTGTAAAATACCAGCTACCAGATGCTATCAGTCACATTGCTGCAGGGAATAAACTGGAGCAACAGGTAGCGTACTGCACACTTTTCAGCGGATGCCATCCTCTCCATGGGTTTTTAGCACACATGGTGAGAGACTGTAAACGACGAAGGTAAAGAACGGCAAAAGTAAAGAACGGTGAAAGTAAAAAGAGAACAGAAACGAGAACAAAAGGACAAGAGGATGATACTGTCCAAAAAATGTTTGTGGAGTAGATATTGAACACCGTTGGTGAGGTTACTATTTATCTCATGCCAGCCAAGTTGGCACGCACATCTGGCGCTGGGTACTTAGTGCAATTATTTATGATTTCCTCCAAGATTTAAAAGCTCTTCGCCCCGGCCTTGTAATGCAGTAACTGATTGCACTGCTAATGTAATTAAGGGGAGATTATGATGTCCACGTGGCACACCAGATGGTGGCATTCACAGCGATGGGGGAAGGCACAACTGGCACACCACTGCACAAGGGCAGTGAGGCGCAGTCAGTCGGAGCAGTCCAGACTCCCCACCAGACGGGGGAAAGTGTGTGTGTGTGTGTGTGGGTGTGTGTGTGTGTGAGTGTGTACATCTGCACTTACAATGTTAGGGGATTTAATATAGGTTGTAGCAGAACTTATGTGAGGGCATATACTGTACTGTAACACCACATGTAAAACATTATCTTAGTTGTAGCACAACTTATGTGAGGGTCTATAACGCAACATGTAAAACATTATCTTAGTTGTAGTGTAGCAGAACGGGGGATATAACACCACATGTAACATTATCTTAGTTGTAGCAGAACTTATGTGAGGGCATATACTGCAACAGATCAGTTGGACCAGCCTAAGATTTGGAGGAGACAAATGTATCTCTAGATTTGTATGATAGTTACAATGTTACAAATCACAATACATTGCAATATTACAGCCTTAGTTCATACTTGCAAAGAGGCCCCGCAAGGCCACAAAGTTACATACAGTAGCCTATACATCAAACATGGCATCACCCACAGAAGAAAGAACATCATCTGGTTTATATTTAGGTCATTTGGAGTCTCACGTAAAATATAGTTTTAGTGGTAGGCTAGTTCGAGTTCTGTAAGTTTTGAATTTCATTTCTTAAATTCCAATACTAGCATAGCGGGTCCCTGGGACAAGAGCGATTTGGACATATCAATATCAAGCAATGAACAAAAACAATGGCCATAAATATCTTGTACATGTGCAGTTGATCGTTGGATAGCATAATTCATCCATTCAGATTTTGATTCATGCTATTTGATGGGTGTGGTCTCCAATCAATGCACATTCCCTCTAGCATAAATTTGAGGCATGACTATATCTCACAAAGAAAATGGGTGAAAAATCTACAGTATTTGTAACTTCCCAATCTCTCCATATTAGAGTATTTATTAGTTCTTGTTCATCTTTGCATGTCTCTTCATGTTTTATGTGTGATTAACTCACATTGTCCTTTAACATCCAGGGTGTAACTCACTGATGTATTTTGAAGTATCTTATAAATATGTGATGCGTTTTAGGACTTAAACAGTTTGAAACATTTCACTACTCGGTAAACAAACGGTTGGCAAATCAAATGTATTTCAAGTAATTCTTCAGCCTAGGCATGAGACTAAACCAAACTGACCTTTAATTACAAAAAAAGCAGGGATATTATAAAGCCTTGCTAAGCTGTATCCTACGGGGGCACTAAGGGTAGGCTTCTTAAAGCATGTTATTATAAGCTATTCAGGAGACAGAGGGGTTCTTTATGTGCAGAGAGAAAAGCGAGGCGGGGGGTACGGGTCATATTTTAAATGAGACCTGCAGATTTCTACACAGCGCATAATGGGTTCATGGGTGATGGGGACATTGGGGCGCTGTAGATTTCCCATGTTGAGATAGGGATATTATTACTCTCGGGGTGGCAACACAGAAATCTCCATCTTCAGCCCCCAGTCTGATGTCAGCAAATTACAAAACATTGTGAATGACCTTTACACAGGAGAAGAAAACCTTTGCTTTTTTGAGCCAGTTGGGTGTAAAGTGATTTACTGAGGTATAATTCTGGTCGTACTCACTGCAGGATTCTAAAGATTAAAAGATAGAAACATGAAAAATATTGGGTAAAGGTTAGCGTGATTACATGCTCTTTGTTTGGATTTTCAACTGATGTGATCACATATAAATAACAGAATCCGAGTTTTATTGAACCTCTCCCCAAAGCCAGCTGCAGTGCTATGCAAACATCCAACATTGCCTTCCCCCCCACAGAAACCTGTCAAGGCCATCATTCATCTCTCCCCACAGTCCTCAGCATGTGATGTACCGCACATTAAAACACTGTAATAGCTGATGGCTTTCACAGTTAGCATGTGTTGCTGATATCTCCAGACTCGCAATGTGTGTTTCATCACCTATTCCATAATTAGACCATTACTTTAGCAGGTTCGACTCTACTCAGCCAGAGCTGCTTTTTTCTTTTCCCTACCCCCCCCCCCCCAACACATTTTGACACCCTAGATTTCAGAACTGCCACCTATTCCGCATATAGCGTGTACGTCTGTTTTAGAAGGTTGTCAACACAAGACAAAGGAAGAATAATGATAATAAAATCCACTTAAACTATGCAAATTTTTCTAGAGTTGTAGTCGATATTAGATATACTGTAGGGCTGAGGGTGTTGGTCTAGTATACAGTCTAGAGCATATAGCAGCAACTTGAGGCTCTTTATAGTCCGTGTTCTCCCAACCGTACTCAATAACATTACGTCGCAATGACTACCTCCATTCGTCTCAAATCGACACACAGAAAGCCTACACTCCTCCCTGGTTAAGGAGAATGACTTAATGACAGTTTGACATGGATAATGATGAGAAAAAAAAAACTACTTAATTATGTTCATTAAGCCTTGTTTGGTTAATGCGCGCTTGAACTCTCTTAGCTTTATTAACACAGGGTTCATAACTAACTGACAAGAAGAAAAAATGAGGAGCATTCAGATATCTTCAAAGGCCATGTTTAGTCTTCACCTGAGTAATGTGTGCATTTACCTGAGGCATAACATGCAGGGAAACCTGGAGCTGCACTAGAGGGCTGCTAAAGGACACTTTGGTACTGTAGGAGTGGACACACTGGTGGTTTTGGGAAATCATACCTTGAAACATTGCAGCTATGCCAATGGGATGCCCTTGCAAAACAAAACAAATTATGTTTTCATATGATAGGCATAACATTCCATTATATTATCTTGTAACAGTGGAAATAATCTCTTATCTATTGAAGCTTAGTGCTGGCTTGCTACTAATGTAGCTACCTTTAGTACAGTATGGGTTGGTGTACCAGTGTCAGTCGTCTTGTTTTGGCACAGTTCAATTTAACTCTGGAGTTTGGTTTGTTTTTGTTTTGTTTTTGGTTTTTTTTTTGGGGGGGGGCATACCTTGAACACAGTAAATATTGCACACCAGAATAAACTGAGAATGAGGCACTATAATGTATTTTTTCTCAAATCTAGTATCATTATACTAATTCATATGCATATCTCTATCTTGGGCAGAATATGTCACATGAATTATATGCTGAAATAATTACATGTAAATGTTTTTTATACAATCACCATCAAAATCCTCACTTAAGAGGAACTATTTTCAGCAAAATCTGCTTGTTTGGATGCAACACACATAGCCTACAGTATATGCAGGCACTCATACGCATTCATCTTACTGTGCTAAGGTATGTTCGCTCGCTATTAGCCAATAGCGATCGTTACGGGGCCTGGTCGGCTTGGCCACCGAATTGAAATAGGAACTCGAATTCCTCTGCTGTAATATACAGTGTATTGTCAATATTGCGCACGTACGTCAACAAATAGAGATTTTGGTTTGGTGTGAGTTAATCATTTATAATCAATTATCCGGAAGCATGTCCTCTCCCCTGCTCAAGTCCAAAGGGTCACGGACTCCACATCAGAAAGATCCACAAATCAGGTAATAATGATCATTGCTGAACAAACGTATTTGTGGAATATCTTACCAATTTAACTTCTACATTTTCGCGTCTGTAGGGCACACAAAAACTGTCCGGTCGATCGTTTCTCTGAGGTTTTACGTGTCATATTATTGCTAGCATTCTGCAAGGTGCACGCAAATGTCGTCATAACCAATAAATGGTCCAGTGGCTCGTCTGTGGCTGCCGAAATATAAGTAAATATTCTACTCATTGGTTCTGCTGAAAGTTTCATCAATGGGTTTATTAGCCTGCTTACATTAGGCTACATCTTAATGTTCAAGCTTTGAAGTATATTTCGATATCCAAGAAATTCATATTTTAGGATTACAGTAGCCTACCTTCCTTGTGTCTGTGAACCACGTTTTAGTTGACTATTTAAGGTATGTGTGCTGCATGGGTCTTTTTTAGTCTGAGCTGAATAGATACCATAAGGCTGCAGTTAGAAGAGATGTCAAACAAAGTAATGTTAGAAAGAGATCATTCATTTTAGCTAATTTGCTTTCCTGTTGCATTTGAATAAGTACAGCCGTCTAACATTTGTTAAAGAGATGGCTTTTTCTAGAGGAAATCTTCTAATTTGATCAACTTAATTGCAATAGATTCCGTAAACATCAAGATTGAATGCTGCAACTTTGTCAGTTAGTACAAGAATGCTTTAAACTTAATCTAATAAAATTGCAAAGGAACCTTTGCAAAGCCACTTACCCCATTAAAGGCTTGCATGCCCATTAGGCTAAAATTCCCTAGGACAGGAATAGATGGCAATTGATTGGGATTTCCCTGAAAATATGTGACCACTCCTTCTAATTGGTGCGATTTGGTGAAGCCATTGGGTGCTCTCAAAATGCCTTTTTGTCATTGGTCTCACTTGTCATTTGATCCTGGATTAGGAGGCTACTTTTTCTTGTAGATCCTAATAAGAATGGATAAGTCAATACTGTGGCTTGCTAATGATTCTAGCTAAGAAAAAAGACTGCTTTCAGTCATGTAGCAATTCGTGATTTCTAGGTACATTTGGTACTAACAGGTTAACAGATATTTTAAACCTTTATAATTTGATAACCCATAGGCAAAATTCAAGTCCATACTACATTATCTGTGTTACATGTACATTATAAACTGTTTTTTTTCATCAAAGGTCCCGACATACATTCTACATACACCTACATTTGATGATACACTAGAGAGATGCTGAGGAGCTTCTGTTTTGCTTGCAGTTGGGATACAGCATGTCTGACACACTGCCTCATCCAGAAGCCCTGGAACAGCTGCCCATCACTGCAGTTGGACTGCTGGGATCACAAAATGATGCTCCTGATGGTTATCATGTTGTAAGTAATAGTTTTAAACTCCAAAGCACATTTTGCATAGGGTTAGATGGACATGGTATATGTTCTAAATTAATATGAATTTGATGGTGTCTAAGACTCATTTTGCCAAATCAATTAAATGAAATTGGTTCAGATGCCATTGTTCAAAAGAGGTTAGAGGTCTTTTTCCTCTCCTTTTAAATAAAATTGCCGTAGTTGTAAACAATGAAATCACTGGAGATTCGATGATGCATTCATGTTCGTTGAAATCAAGAAAATAGTTTCGCGAAACACAAGCTCAGCGTTTTTGCTCTAGGCCTAAGTCCAGCTTTCAGAGCCAGGCCACCAGGGGCTAAGAGGAGGCGTGTCCTTCCCCTGTCTACAGTGGGCTATATTTATACAATTATAAAACCAACAATGTACAATGTTGTACACATCCATGAAGCTGGCAGCATCTGAAGGAGCTGGCGAGAGTTTGTTAAAGCTGTTAGATGACTTATTCATAGAGTTTACTTTGATGATTAGAGGTTCCTCTTCCCAGAAATAGTTGTGTAGCCACCGCTCTTCCAGAGTCACCAGAGGCTAAGCTTTAATGATCTTTAGCAGATGCCTGCCACAGTCATTGAGTTGTGGCCATATTTGATTTACACCAAAGTGAGGGGGGGGGGGACAATTGCGCCCTGAAAACAATCTGGTAACAGGAAGATGTTATGTGAGATAGGGAATCTATAGGGACATTTATTTTATTCAGTTGTGAAAGGGGCAGTAAGAGTTGAAAAAAGGAGCATATGTTTGTGAGTGTAACAAAGCACAAACAAGCTTGAGGCCAGATCTCTTTTTCTTCCTTCCTATCCACTCTGTTTTTTGTGTTAATACAGTATCCCTCCTCCCTTCCTCTCCCCCCTCCATTTCTTCTTCCTGCTCCACCCTACATACACCGCTTCTTGTAAAGTCTGGCAGATGATGGTGGGTTGGCATTGAAATGAAGCCACTGGCAGGGAGAGCGTATACACACCACATGGTACTGACACACAGAGAGAAACCCAATCAGAGTCCTGCCTCCCTGCTCCAGTGCTGCACTTAATTTCAGTTGATGTGCAAATACAGTGGATGTTCTGCTTAAACCTGCTGCTTATTTTACGTGTGGAATTGCCCTTGTGGTTGACACCAGTGTTGTCCGGTCGATCGTTTGATCGAACATTGTACTTGTATGGTTTTAAACTTTCAGAGCACATGCCCATCCCACACCTGAGGTCCGCAAGTACACATACGTGACCACACAGTGACAGGGGCACTATAACACAATCAAGGAGTAGCCCTATTGAGCAGTATTGAAATGTACTTTTTAAGCTTTTCTATTGAAAATTATTATCCTTAATAAAACTGTTTTTTCTCTAGATGAGTAATGGCTCTGGTTTCTGTGGGGAGAAGTATTTTCTTTAGACCCACAAGCACCATGTAAAGTAGTAGAAGTACTACTGACGTAGTAGAACACAATTCGAACAAAAACAGATTTGGTATCACCATACTACTACTGTGGCAAGCCTCAACAAATAAAGCTGTTCCTCACTATACCAGACTTTACAGCAGAATTCATTCATCAGATCAAGGGACTGATTAACCCTTTGGCTCTCTAGTACAATACGCTCTTATCTCTGAACTTGAGTGTGTTGTTCCAATGGAGGAGCATATGGGCTCAGATCAAAAACCTCTTTGCTGGGATGAGGAGCTTTGCTGAAGCTCCATCAGCCACCCCACATCAAACATGTTAAGCAGACTCACACATGCTCTGCTCATGCACTCTGCCAAGGCTGCAAAGGGCATGCGTGTGTAATTCAAATTCACCTGAGCGTTTGACATATCACCCGCATGAATTCATTAGTGTAGCATAAGTTTATCTGAAAAATCTAGCATTAGATCTGAGTACTCTCTAATTGGTTAAGATGTCCCGCAAATGTTTGATTTATTTATTTTTTTTTTATCGTAGATGCCTCCTCGTTAGCATTAGAGCAAGAATAATTTGTCTTACCCACTTGTAAGTAAGTGTAAATAATGACATTCTTTCACTTTTATTTTTGATAACATTGTCCGTCCTGATTTTGCACAAACTCCCCATTCAGAGTTATTTGTCAAAGAGGTGGTGCCAATAGGTGTCATCTAACCAT
>JAOEHI010000024.1:5060199-5086045 GCA_025447815.1 Percopsis transmontana
CCCCCCCCCCCCCCCCCCCCCCCCCCCCCCCCCCCCCCCCCCCCCCCCCCCCCCCCCCCCCCCCCCCCCCCATGCATAGTAATAACATTCATCCATATTCCTTCTTTACTTGGTATAAAAACTATGAATAAAAATGTGTCTAATGGTAATGACTGCCGGGCAAGTGTAGCGCTGGAAACCAGCATTTTCGGACGCATCAAGTCACGGCTCACTCACCCCACTCTGCACTGACGCTGTGTATTATTGCAATTTATTATGGCAAAAAATGAAAATGTAATGGGAGCCTGAGAAGAGTCATGCTTGAAAATGTCAACTACACAGTCTGTGATTGTTTTTAACCAGGCTTGTTCAGTTGATAGGGCCGCCCAGCCAGACTCACATCAACTTAGTTTCTTCTCCAAAGGTTGAAAATGATTACAAGCTTACAGATGCAATTTATCTGACAAAAAGGAGTAGCTACTTCTGCTATTTTGTCAACTCTTGTTTGTAGTGACTTCGTTGAGCTTTTAGTGAATTATTAAATGCATTATTTAATTTCAACTTTCAGGTGCTTTTATAAAGTAATTATTGTTTTGCTCTTGCTCAGTTTATTGTGTGTAAGATCTGTTTAAAACCTCACATTTTTGAGCAAGGTATAGTGTATGCATGCGTGCATCATTTCCAATCCCTATTAAATCCCTTGTACAATAGGAACCACTTTTAGTAGATGTCATTGCGCCATTGTGTTTGGAAACCAATTCAAAAGCACACGACTGGATAATGCACACGTACACATGCACAAACATTATTCCTCATTATTGTCTGTGTCTTACCTGGGACCCACCCTCTCATAGCTCTGCCCCCAGTGGTCATATATTAGATACTACTCCTGTATATTGACATGTCTGCTTGTGCTATGTTAGAACCATCAAGGCAGTGTTGTTGTGGACCTGAAGCTGATTGACAATAAAGACAGAGTTCCGGAGGGATTCTCACCTGTACAAGAAACCATGGACACGAGTAAGTCAACGGTCGACAGTAAGCCACAAACCCACACATGCCTCTTCTTGTTTTGACTCTCAAACCAACGTGCGCAGTGGTCCTCTGGGCAGCTTCTCTTGAGATAGTGAATGTTTTATGGGTGCAGGTTAGTTTAATTTATGGTAGTCTGTGGAAATAAAATAAACATTTTGCCCCGGAGGTACAAGAGAAGGGAATCATGAGTCATTGTTTATCTCAGCTGGAGCTGTGCTCTTCTTTATGAGAGGCTTATTTATTTATGTATTTATTTGGGGAGAGGACGAGTGGATGGGGGTTATCTAATATTAATGAAATGCATTCCCCAATGCTTTAGTGGTTTTTGAGTGCTATGTATTCCCCCTTACTATTCATGCCTTGGAAATGTAATAATATTTTGGTGTGGGGAGAGAGGACAGCTAGTTTATTATTTTTATTATCATTGCATTTACTCTGCACTTTCTAGTGCTGCTAGGGAAATAAATGAGCATGGCACAGATGCAATATAGGAAGCATGGCATGGCTTTCTTTTTTCTTTTAACCAGAATGAAGAAAAGAGATTATGTTTTGTTTGGCCATGGTGTAATTTAATGTTTTATTACTTTATGTGGATCCATGTTTAATGTATACTTCCGACTTTATGTATGAGATTGTATCCGGAATATCCGGTTAAAATCCCTGCTGTGCACTCTAGCTGATGGAGGGTTCACTTGCTTCTGTCATTTTACCTACTAAAATGATTAAAGTGATAATAATGCATGTGGATTGTGTGGGTGGCTTGGTACTGTCTGGCCATTTTCTTTAAGCGCAGCACAAGTCAGCCCGGCATCAGATACCGCATATGTCTATCTGTTATCCTGACACTTGTTATTATTCTAAAACCAAAACAAAAGAAGAAGCGGTGTCGAACCAAAGATAGAGCTTTGACAATGCAAGCATTTGATTGGGGTGTGTGTGTGTGTGTGTGTGTGTGTCATCAGAGGAGCCTGCCTTGAAGAAGAACATACTATGTGTGATGCTCAGTCCTGCTGGAGCTGTCAACACTGCTGTAAATGACATTCAGATCATTGGGAAGTCCAAGAGCCACCTTGTTAACTACACATGTATAGGGTGAGGCAACAGATACAGTACAAACAGAAAATACAGTAATATGACCCAACATTGTCTGTACACATCACACTGTTTGCTGTTGTTCAAATATCATTTGGTTTGCATGATTTTCTTCAAATAGTGTGGCCCACTTGGTTGATTTTAGCACCCTGCTAATTTTTCTTTTCACAGTGAGTTAAACAATATGGGGATATGGTATCGAATGGGGGGTTTGCTCCAAACGCAGCAGTCCTCACAGCCAGGGCCCGCTGCAGCTGCCAATGAAACTCTACCCAGCACAACAAGGTAATGTCTTTTCATGTCATGCCAAGGAATTCTTTCTCTCCTTTTTTCTCTCTCCCTCTTTCTTTCTTTCTTTCTCTTTCTTTGTCTTTCTGTCTTTCCATCGGTCTGTCCGTCTGTCTTACCCCACATACCGTATAAACTCTTGTACTCTGTGATAGCATGCATGACAATAAAGACACAGGCCATTGATCACTCACGGGCAGCACGCTGTAAAGGTTGGGGCGGGACAAAGTGTGCACTGGAGAGACAGGATAACTAGACAGGAACCCCTGAACAAGAACATGGGGTTCAATGAGGGCTAAACTCTGGCTATTTGTGCTGCGTCCCCGGAGACAGAGGTGGGGCGCTCTCCGACTGCAGTGACAGCGGTGTTGTACTGCGCAGACAAAGAGGAAGAGATGTACTGTAGCCCGGAGAGGTTGAGACAGCTGCAGAGGAAGGGTGGAGAGCTTGGAGAGCTCCGCCATGCCGGAGTGTCCCACCACCCCCCAAACACTTCTCAGCTACTCTATCTTCCTCAGCCTGGGGCTCAGCAAGAACAAGCAAGCCTTTGTACCGCGTCCAGATCAAACAGCTCAATTATTTACTGCGTCCAAGAGCTGGGGATTTCCACCGAAAATTGTAAATAAACAAATGGGACTCCTTAGGAGTGGCAACTCTGTGGACAGAGAGGCTTGGCAATAGGCGCTGGTGTAGCTGCCAGCTTTAAAATGTTGGGCCTTGCCATGTGATGCTTGAGCTGAGAGAAAAGCCGTTAACAGCACAGGCCAGGCACAGCAGCGCTGACAGCCGTGTTCCGAGCTGAGCCACAGTTAAAATGGCAGCTCCTTGGGGTGAGAAAAAGCTGGAAAAGTCAGGTATGAGTACAAAAGCCCGAGTTCAAAATGAATTTATGATTACGTAGATTATGTCTGAGAACTAAAGGTTTTGTCTCAAACTGACATTTCATCCTAATTTTGCCAGTAGATGGTCAATAATCTTTGATGTGTTGAAATGATGGCTATGGTTTAGGCTGCATACCCTCTTGCAAGTGTTACCAGTAATCCACTGTTCTTTTGAAGCCCACTTTCAAGTTGCTAAGGCATAGGGGTTAGAATAAATTGCACCTCCAAGCAGCACACACCCCGTCCTGATGCCTGCTGAGATCACAGGCTCCTGTTTTTGTATTAACATTAAGATTCATGCCACAGTCTAAGAATCGTCTTTTTAGTGTATTTCTATCTATAATGTGCAGACATAAAAGGACCGGAGTGTGTTGCCAAATTAGCCTAGTGTAGATTCTTCAGTTGTTTATCTTGAAATTGGCATTATTTGTGTGTTTCTCTATGCACTTTGGACAGCCATACTAAAATATATTTTGTCCAGAGTCACAGTTAGGACACGGCGAGTTATGCACCGTTATTCTATAGTCAGTGTTTTCTACAGCGACAGTAACTACAGTAGTATGTTACTGTCTTTGTAGCGTCACTTGGTGGTGCTTTATTCATATTAAGCGTGTGGAAATTCCCTCTACTATGCCTCCTCGGGGCTAACTATAACAACTTTATGGCCTTTGGAAAATAGCACCTCTTAAATTTAAGTGCCCTTTACAGTCAGTGGAAAAGATGTTTTTTTTAAATACAGTCAATAACGTGTAAATTTTTAATGGCCCTTATAATTTTGAAAGTTATGGCGATCCCTCCCAAATGTGAAGTTGCCTTAGGCACAAGAGCTAGTTAGACCTGTATACAAATATAAACCATTCATTTAGGACATATAGATTGAACTGCAATGTTACTGTTTTACCAATCTAATTTAAAGTGTTATTTAATGATTTATTTATTTATTTATTTATTATTTGTGGGGTAAATAGTTTTACAAATACTCCTAGAGTGCATATCCCTCCAGCTCCTCTGCAGTGTTTCAAAACATAAAGAGTGAGTTGGGGCAGACATTTGGGTATAACGCAATGTCCCTTTAAAAGAAAACACTGTAATTGTAATGTAGTAATTTCTTATTAGACCAAGCCTCTACTACCATCTACGTGGTCTGTTGTCCAAATGCTTTATAACTTTGCATCATCTTTGTAATGGATATTATCAGGTTTGTCAAAAGCATTTCAAACTAACCAATGCATCCACTTTGGTTTTTCTCTTGTCAATAAAGACCAGATCACTACTTTCTGACTTCATGTGAAAAATCTATACTGTCCGGTCAGTCATTTCAATTGTCCACTCGAGCACCCTTTCTCACTTCCTGGCCAACTGCCATTTGTTCTGCTGATAAAACTGTCATGCAGGGGCCGATATCTAACCTCCACAGTGACGGGTAGCATAAATTAGCTTTGTGCTAATATTGCATTTTCTTTTCACACCCCCAGAATCTAGGTTTTTGACATATCTCTCAGAACAAAGCCTATTGTAAACACAGACATCTTTTTTAAATTAAATGTTTCACTGATAAAAATGTCAAGACAAAGTAGACATTTTTTTACTGGACAACTTTTTTTTTTAATGCAAGTCCTAGAAAGTCATCAATGTCAGGATTAGCAGGCCTGCCAATTCATGTTGAATTGCCTGTCACGTGTCTCTGACATTCCACACAGCGCTGCAGCTCTGCAGAGGTATTGTACCTGTCTTCATCGCCTGCTGGTTAACCAGCACTTTTCCCACTGCACATGATTCTTAAGAAAAGGCGACGGTGTGACTGTCAGCGCGCTATGTGACAGATCAACCGGTTGAAACGTTAAGAGTACCGAATCATTTTTAGTGCGCCTTTTTTTTTTTTTACACTATTTTCAGAAAAGTTGAAGAAGTGTCTCAGATCAAGCCATGGGGCAAGAGACAGATGGCACAAATGATAGAGTGATCAACAAAGATCTGATGGGCTCAGACTGCTCAAAGATTTGCTGCTGAATTCACAGTGATACTCCTTTCAACGGCTGACACCGATCTTAAAGGGAGATAATGATGGGTGCTGCTCGCATAAAGCTGCATTGTTGGCACAGGTGTGGAGGTGTCACGGGAAAGGCATTTGTGTCAAAACAAGCGCTCCCACCTCTCTCTATCACACCCTGGTTCTTCACAAATATTATTCTCATCCTCATCTTGGATATATATACAGTCTACTGTCTGTCCACACTGTCTCAGGCAGTGTTGGCTTACTAACAACTGTATTTCCTTATTCTAGATGTAAATAAAGTGGGGGGGGGATCTCTTGAGACTCGCAGCTGATGTCATCAAGCAATCCTTTGTGTCTTGCCGTAGTAATATTTTACCGTGCATAGGTTTCTAGAGACCAAAGGACTTTTGAGCTGAGTTTAATTACTTAAATATTTTAGGCCATGTTCCCAGTTTTACAGTAATTTGATGAGGTACTACGCTATAATTGAATATTCAAATTAGGAATATGTGTCAATATGGCTCTCCTTGCCTGAAATGAGGATTAATTGTTGTCAAAACTCCAGTGGCCAACATACCATGAGCGCAAGCACTGATGTTGATTAGCAGTGTAGTTGCCATGTTTTTGTTTTAAGAATTAGCCCTCTAATTGATTTGCCATATGTTACCCTCACAAATGCACCTAAAATTGTATTTAGAAATCACCAAATTTGGATTGAGACAGTTTTCTTGTTTCCAACAGATGGGTATAGCAACCCTAGAGGTTGCCTGTAGAAAATGATTTTATCCACAAACTGTTGTTTGTTCATCATACATGTTTTCTTTAAACCCCTTTCAACAAATATCATGTTGGGAAATTTAAAAAATGGGTTTATACAGTTAGGTAGAAGTAGATGGATTATCCAAAATGCTTTAGTTTAATAGGTTTATTTGAATTTGTATAGTATAGAAGTGTATGTGCACTTACGTGCACTTAAGAACATCTGAACAATTTCCCTGTGTTTATGGAATGACTCTGTGCTGTGAAAGGTATGTAGCCTTCAGCCTCAGCAGTGGAATCAACCTTTACACAGTAGAAGTCTTCATTCAATGTAGCAATCTTTCCCTGGAGATTGATGCCAACCTTTTAAAAATTCACCATTGGCTTGGATTTAACATAGCCAAATGCAGATGTAAATGAGGAGGGGAAAAGTCGACCCTTTCATTGCGAATAAATCTTAGTTGCTGGCTTCAGCTCATAAATACCACAACCTGTCAAGAGTCTTGTTTTATTACTCTTGATGGAAATTATTGCATTTATTTATCTCATCCGAAGAGATAAGGTTGCAGAAGCTACAACCCAACCTTGGACTATGCAGATGTGTTATTAAATGTAAAGAGTTAATATTTACTGTAGCTGGCCAGAACAAATACTTCAAACTTCCAAAATCATATTTTCGGTCTGTTACTGGTGATTTTTATCATTTTGGTTTATTTACAATTTTTTCAACAAGCTCTTACAGCTTGCCACAGCGATTTCTATTTTAATGATATTGCCCAGTTGCATTATATTTCTCAGATAATGGAACTCATTTTACCTTCAAAGCATGTCACATTATGCAGCGCTCTTGAAGCTCAGAATTTTTAGTTTAGTGCTCGCTGTGGATGTATCGATCCGTGGAGGTGAGACACAGGGTATAATTCATGATAGCATGATTGATGAGGATTTCAATCTTACATGTTTTGTTAACTCCAAATACCCACAAAGTGCGTCCCATGCTGTTTTCTGTAACTGTACTAGGCAATTGCATGTTAGAAACAAGCAAACATGAATAACAGAAGTTCGTTCAGAATTAACACTGTCCTATCCATAAACAAACAAAAAAAACATAGAAACATAGATATACTGTACTTTTTTCACCTCTCGTACTACTGGCATTTGCCAGACCCAGTTGTGTGTGTGTGAGTGGTATGTCAATTATGTTGAAACCAAGGTATACAGTATAGTAGTATACAATATATAGTTCATATAATTGGCAAAGCACATTCTTTTTGGAATAAGTTTGCAATTGTGTTATTTTATCTTTTACTACCTTGGTCAAACACAGTGTGATTTGTTTCCTATCACTAGCCTCTCCACAAAGATCAACTGGCCTGACCACCAGCCAGGAGGCAGTGGTATCTACACCATGGCAGGTAAACTACTGTAACAAATCAATACACTATATAAAGTCACACAGCCTAATGTTTATTATGCCTAATATCTATCTAGTATACTTTTAACATCATACTGAAAGATAGTCAAATCTTATATGGTGCAAATGCAGTGTCTGCATATTCATAGATTACTATCTACTATCTATACAGTTTTCCCAGCAGAGCTCGGCATTACACTCAAGAACATTTAACAGCTATCAAAAATCACCACGTGCCATACTTACATCTGCACTGGACAAATTTCCCTAGATTTTTTTTAAATAGAAATTCAACTAGCCTACAATATGCCCTGACTAAAACTGAAAAAAGGCTAATTCATTTGACACAGCTTAGCTCGGCGGCTTGGCCAATACAGACGAAGCTGAATGGGAGAGTGTATAGCCTTAACAGCAAATGCTCCAGACGAAGTATATGAGGCAGGCAGGTTTTATCCAGCTGGAGAGAGACACCATGTGGTGAGGATTCATTCTGCCTTCCTTTAAGAGGCACACCCAAGCTGTACTGTATGCTTGTTACACTCTGTCCTGCCACTATATTGCACATTTACCATTCCCTTACCAAATTGCATTCAGAATAACTAATTTTGTTAAAACCCTTAATTGAAAATACCATTATTATTGTATTCATGAAATAGAGAATTTAAATTAAGATGCACTTAACAAATTAATCAGTAGTTTTAAAAAAGGATAAAAATAGGATTTTCTTTATTTACTGCTATATTTTTACAATTATAGAAGTCACTATGATATATAAAAATATGTTGATTGAAATGTAAACTTTCTTATTCTATATTATATTATATATGAAATTTCAATTATATATGATTGTGTGCCTCCGGCTATACTTTAGAACAAGGTAGAGCAAAGTATGCCCTGAAGAAGCAGACATTACCACACAGCTGAATGGTTTGTGGCATTCGGTGTGCAACTCGTCCATGGGGACGCGGTTTGAGTGACAGCGAAGAACATGCAGATGCAATCCGCTGCCAGCGATCATCATTTATCACCAGAGGTTATCCTCTGTAATCGACCCCCCAAAACTCCTCCACTTCCCGCACCTTTAATTCTCCATGCGAATGTGAGGGTTTTCAGACAGTGGAGTTTCACTTTTAAACAGTCCTCTGTGCTTTATTGCCTTAAACTGCATGCTCGTCAACCTCACAGCCCCATGCTGTGAATGTGAGAGAATGTAACTTCCCTTCATTTACAACGTGATGGCCTGCAGACCAAGTGTGAGGTCGTAGCCGACAGCCTAATTGTTAGTGTGGTGTGTGTGTGTGTGTGTGTGTGTGTGGGGGGGGGGGGTTGACAGCTGGCCAGGTTCGAGTTGGTCTAAAACCATGTGCGCTCTGTCAGGGCTGTACAGGCTCCTTCTTTAGGATTGATGAATTGCCTGCTTTCTTGATTAAACTCTCCGTCACTTCCCAACAAAACAAAAACCCAAGGCACAAAAAAAGAAGAAAAAAAAGAAGAAAAAAAATCAGGAAAATCTGTCATCTGCACTCATATCGCGTGCACATGTGATGTGCAGGTGCTTTGACATTTATTAGCAGAATATTAAAAACTAATTCACATTTATTTTGCAACCCTCTCTCCTGACAGTTCAAGCTCATCTGAAGAGTTCAGAGTTTTCATATGAACCCTTATCTTTGCTTATGTGGGTTTGATCCCTGCAAGTGGTTTTGCCAATTAAGGCTAATATCCATATATCAGCAATGGTGCACATTATTTTTAAATGTAATTAAAATTAAAGTTGAATTCCTGAAAGCAGCATTATAAAAATAGCCGTGTCTTGCATAGAACTATTTATTTCTAGTCAAACAGTCCAATTAGGCCATATTTAAATTCATAATTTAAATTCATAATGATTAAAGTGCAGTTTTTGTGTATAATGTGTAACAAACGCCTTGTGCTGTAAACTACTGTATCTAGCTTAGCTTTCTATTGTGGTGCCTTCTCTCCCCATTATTACCCAGGCAACAACATATAGTATATAGCAGACATTCTATTGATGAAAAGGTAAACCTAATAAAAAGTAATACATTTACATATCTATCGCATTAATCAAAACTAAACCCTGACATTGGCCCTGATCTAACCTAATATGAAGAGCAATTATTTCTCTATCCATTAAAAGAAGTTCAATTAACAGATGCGAGACAGTTCATCCTTTACGGAGGAGGAGGAGGAGGATGAGGCAAGAGAGAGAGAGGAAAAAATTAGACTTGAAATGAACTTGGGTTTGCAAAATATCTTGGCAGGCTGACAATGAGTTTTGATTTTGAGGAAACAATATTAGAATTCTTATTAAACTATGTGCATCTGCTTTTAATTTACTGCAAATAATTGGAAAATGCAATGGAGCTTTCCAATTAAAGCGCCACTTTATGCTGTTTAATAATACCCTCATAATATTATAGCTTATGAAATGACAGGTGAGTCAGTGTATGAATAAAACATAAACCCCCATAATAAGAGACAGGGGAAAAAAAAGAGAAAACGAGACAGTTGTTGGGGGGCCTTTTAAATGCTTGACATAATTTGCATATATTAATCTCCTCTTTTCAGCCTTATCAAGTATTCCACTGTATTTGAAGTTAAAATAGTCGTGACAGGCAGGGGTACGCTTCGTTTTTTCCAAGGATTTATTACTTTTATAATTCTGGATCTTTAATAAGCCAATATGACTGATCCTTTGAGTTCTGTGGAATGTGGTTAATTGTTCCAGATGGTGCTCACTGATTATGCAAAATTACTTTCTTTCTCCCGTTTTTCTCCAACTACACCGTTTTTTGATTGACTAACACGGAGAAAAAAGATTATTTTTGGCCCGGCACTTTCATTAAGAGGCTTCTCATCAGGTTTCAAACAAAAGTTCCATCTTATCTCCCTGTGTAGTTCCAGGCCAGGCTGTGCGAAAGGGAGGAGATCAGCTCCAGCTTATCTCAAACCCATGATGGATCAGAAGCGCTCCCGCACCACCACGGCTATATTTTAGAATAACACTATTCTTTAGGCTGAGGGATTAAAAAACACAACCGCGGGATAGTGACACAAAAGTCATTATTACGGCATGCCGTTACCCCATTCTCTCTCTCTCTCTCTCTCCCTCTCTCTCTCTCCCTCTCTCCTTCTCTCTCCCAGTGGTTGATGAAATTACTACGTAGCGCAGTTGGTCTTCCACTTGAAACAAGTTGAGTTCTATCCACCGCGCACTAACTATTCTGTTTTGCATCAACTAAATGGAGCTGAATGAATCATTTATGGAGGTGTTATGGGGGAGGTATGATGGCTTTACTGCCAGGCTTTTACTTTTACAGATGGAGGGAGCACAGTTTCTATGAAACTAATCTTGATGTCTGAACTAATGCCAAAGCTGGCATCCAGACATGAGAGAAACTAAAGACTCACGATTGTTTTAGGCCATTTTGTTTGTTTATTCATGTGGCTAGTATGAAGCTAAACTTGAATCTATAGAAAGAACATCACATCACCAAAATGACTGTTCATGACAATGACAAAATATTTGCTAGTTATTTAAGATGGGTTTAATATGCATATGTTTTTTAGTTCTTTGGGTGCAGAACATCAAAATAGCTCTAGTACCATAGCAAAAGCTACATCCAAAATATATCCTGTATTTCTTTTGCAGACCCTACAGAGTTTGTAACAAATCAGCATCCTATCCTGTCAGATCTGCCATCGGATTGTACTCATTTTGTTTTAACAGAATATACTGTAGATCCCAATGGACTTCAACTACATTTAAGGGATCAATCCTCTGCAGTTGATTCATTATGGAAGTGGGGCCTCAAACCCTGAGGAATTGTAGTTGCGTTACAGTCAAATAAGTGACTGAATAAGCGAGTGAATGGCTTTGCATTTGCAGGCCAGACTGGACTCTGGAGCCTCATCCCTCATTGCTTTCTATCCATCCCTGAGATAGAAGCAGTGCTCCATTAGTTTCAGAGTCCAGACGTGGACAGCCTCAATGGATGGGCCTGTCAGGGCCCCTCATTTGCCCCGTGTACAGCAGGGTTTGTTATCACACATCTAATTAGAACTTGATAAAAAATATTTCACAAAAAATCCAGTCATTAAATATAGTTTAAAGAGATTTATGGTCAAATATGCCTTAAAGATCTTTTAATGGCTCTGCTGACTTGTTAAGTTTGTAATTAATGATCTTCTAATACATACTGTGGTGTGATTTAGAAAGCACAATGAGATTCTGGGAATGAAGTCATTTTGGAAAAGGGCATCTGGGGCTCCCAGAAGCTTTATTAAATAGTTTGCTGGTTTGCTGAGAGCCATGAAGTCTGCTGGAGAAAAGTTCAAACAGATCAGCCTCTTTATGGAGACAGGGCCATTTTTGTGTTAGTGAGCAGCGCAAATGGCATGATTAAGAAACATTTTCTTTGTGATTGAACACGGGCCCTTTGGTGTGTACAATAAAGCTCTGGGTGTATTTCTATATGGTATTTACACTGAGCAGTTGTGTTGGAAAGCCCTTTTCCATGTTTTCTGGCACAGCTAAATGCATACAGTATGTATCTAAGTATTAATGTGTTACACTAATAACAGTCTCCTGTTTCATCAGGAGAGTAATGGTGTCCTTATTAGCATAATTAATGACAAATGGCAGCACGGCATTGGTGGATTGGTTCTAGGGGATGATGAATTGGTGGATGCCTGGGTTAGTGGCTGCCAAAGAGGCCTCTTTGGCTGTCATCCCTCCTGCTTCCGTCCTGGCACACTTCATTACTCACCTTGTGAGGTGCCACTTTACATTGCCTGGTATTGTGAGCACGGAGAACTTAATAACGCCACCCACCACCACCCGAGGCCTGCTGCTTTACCCACAGTCCAGAGGGCAAGTAGCTCAGAGAGAGAGGCTATGGGTTTTGGGGGGGGTGGCAGCATGGGAATCCTTCCTTACAGCTGTGCTGATCAAAATGGATCACCCGTCAGTCATTTGTTCAGGGGGCCATATGACCCAGTCTCCGATGTTGCTGCGTGTTTCTTGTTAGGATTTCTGGGGCTCACCACATCCCTCGCATCATTACGGCTTAGTTTGCCCACAGAACCGCTAATTAAGAGGGGATTTGTGTAATTGTGCCTTCTGCTGTGTCCCATCCGGCACACGCAATTTACTGTCAGCCCTCTGCCAGCTTTTACACTTGTCCAGAGAGGCGTACCCCATTTATACACACACATTCTGCTCCACATTTACTTGCAACCACAGCTGGGGATCAGCGCTGGTGCCATGGCAATGTCTTAAAAGACAGTGTGTTGCTGATTAAACTCTGATTGTCCATTTAATTTCATAAGGCTTCTCAACAGTTGCCATTAAGGACAGCGCTCTGATTAATTATCAGACACCGGCGGCGGTAAACGTGCTCCTTTAGCAGGAGAGGTACAGTCTGCAGTTTTTTGATATTTTCCTACTAGGACAAACTACCTGAACTGTAACACCAGCATTAAAAAGCCTTTTGTATAGAACTTCCCCATAGGCCAAATGTAATTTCCAGCTTATGTGGGGAGTATGGCTGCCAGCGGTGGCCCTCTACTTGTCACAAATGTATACACCTCCTCAAAGCATTCAGTGTAATGCAGACGTGTTTGTGGCCAAGTCACCGTAGGGGCTGCTGGCTCTGCCCGCTTTCCTGAAGAATGATGGACCAGTGCCCAACCGGGGCTGTCTCCTGGCTCCCTACCCACCAGCAGATTTCAAGGACTGCTTGTCACAGATGGAAAAATAAGTGGGTTATTCTACATACAGTAGGCTTAGTCTTTCACATCCACCCATCTATATTGATGAATTAGTAATGATAACATAAGTTATACAAGCATTTTTTTTATTGTTTGTTTATTTTTTATTTATTCTGTTAAATTATGCTTATTCTGTCTTTAGGTTTTAAATGCCTGAATAAGTGACGAATACTGTGCTGTTTGCTACTATTGGCGCATAGCCAAGCATTTTTTAATGAACGTGCATGAATGTATGAACAGTGTCGCTTTTCATGCAACATTTATAAATTATTAACACATTTTATTCAATACTATTTTTATAGTTAATAATTTATAATTTAGAAACTGCAAATGTGATTTAAATGTAATAATTTCTAAAAATCTAAATGGTTAAAAGGCAAGCCTGTGCAGAATGTTTTCTGTAATTTCTCTAGCATGTTGAGAAAAGTTTCTTTCTCTGTGAGAGGCCCAGCTGCTATCCTAACTATAGATACATTCAGCGCTCTAGAGTTCATCCATACTAATGATGGCTTCTCTTAGGCCTAAGAAACATTTTTGATACTTGGTGCCTTTTATTTCACACATTTCTGAGTACAGCCTTGAGGTGAATATTTTCGTATGTAACCACATGTCCTGACTGGCTGTCATGAGGATTGCCAGGGAAAACTGCTTGCATACACTACAGTGAGGCTGGGGAAGTGGCTTGCACACAGCAGGAGAAAAAGAAAATAGAAATAAATAAATCAGAAATCCTTAATATAATTTTAGCACATAATCTATTTTGGTATCAAAGTTACACGTCTTTTATAATGTTAATAGAATCCCCCAGTAAACATTTTAATAATTCAGAAGTTACGTTTTCCACTTTTCCAAGTACGATTTTCCGTATATTGATGATTATTTTTTTCTCCCCACCAAACTTGACTGCTCTGTCTGGATGGTTAGAGAAAAAGGGGGAAAGGAGATAAAAGAAAAAAGAATGGGTTTCATAGAGCTATAGTCATTAAAAGAATCTGAAAATAGCAACTCACTATCATCTGTTCTCATAGCACGGGTCAGGAGCCCTGACATCTCCAAAATTCCTCCTGTCAGGGTAGGGGGCCATTTGTATTCCCTCTCATTAGGCAATTTGACTAATGATCTGCCGTGGCTGCAGCGCTACTGAGGGACCAGAGCCTTGCGCCCTCTCTCTCTCTCTCTCTCTCTCTCTCTCTCTCTCTCTCTCTCTCTCTCTCTCTCTCTCTCTCTCTCTCTCTCTCACTGCAGCCTGAACACACACACCCTCTATTGGAATGGCACAGATGGCATGCCCGGGCGACAAAATAAACTACAATATGTCTCCGAGATGCTGTCAGGGCCGGGCACTATTTCTCATGTCAGAGTGGGGCTAAGGGGTGTGAGTGGGCATAGGGGGTCCTCCTTCAGTTCTCTGTTCGTCTACTCACCATTATCCGTGGAGCTGACAGAGAGAGGGGTCTGCAACTAGAATAGCATCGCCAGGGTCTGCATAAAGAATCCGTCTCAAAATGAGAGTCACGCGCCGACAGGAAGCACATTGCATACAGTGTGTGCAATGTTTGGGGAGAAACAGCAACATCCAGTAGTTTGGAATTAAATAAAATAATCATTTGTACGCAAAGAAAAAACGTAACTTTGTTTTGTATGTATTACTTTTATAAATTCTTTTACTGTTTTATATAAATATAATTAATTCATATGTAAACAGTAATAGAATCTGATGTTATGTGCGCAGCTAACCCATTTGCAGTTATGCGATTTGTTAAAGCTATTACTCTGTGTGTGTGTGTGTGTGTGTGTGTGTGTATGTGAGTGTGACGTTCAGGCATGAGACAGATTCACCCTGCTAATCCTAGTAGACAGAGATCAATGGAATCCTGCAGAATTAGTGAAGTGTAAAATAAAAGTTCATCAACATTCCTATGGTGTTACTCTGGAGCTGTGGCTCAGGTAATATGGGGTATGCTCGATCACCCACGCACACTTTCCAATCAGTCAACGTCTGAGCGCAGCTACCGTGCGCGCGCGCGTGTGTGTTTGCGTGCGTGCATGTGTGAGCTAGCAGCGCTAGCCGTGCGGGTATGGAGAGTGGTTCTGCCGAAGCCCTGGCTGACAGTGCATTCAACAATGGAAGAGTGAGGGATTAGCGCTCAGCCCAGGCGTGCGAGGGAGCCCTTCCCGACCTGAAACAGCCATTCATCTGTGCCCAGGGGCTGGAGATGACAATGCAGCCATTGCTCATCGCACCTGACGGAGCCATTAATAAGGCAATGATCCACACGGGGCCCGTGCTGACTCCGTTCTTTATAGTAGCATCAGTCAAGCCACAGGGTCCTCCTTACTTAAAACCACCTTTACGCTAGCCACCGCCGCCATCACCATCATCATTATCATCATCATAGTCATAGTGATTGTAACAAAATCCCTGCCAGATTCCTTCTCCCACTACCGTATAAGCACCCAATCCCCTGTGCCCCAGTACACACATGACTTAATGGACTGTAGCCTTTATGGCCACAACATGCTTCATGCTGGGATTCCTGGACAGATGATTGGATTTACATTATTTTTTACCCTTTGCACCTCCACGTCTCCCAGATACGGTGTCCATTTCTTACCTGAGAGCAGGCATATTTCGTGGCGCGCCATTTGTCTGGACGGAAGATAGCTGCTCTGGTATATATGGTCGAGGAATACAAAGTGAGTCGTGATTTTTAAATGTAATCCTTGAACAATGCTGAAGCTCTGTGGCCTTCAGCTCAGTACATTTATCTGTCTGAGGCACATATCCATCAATGGCCACAATCTTCTCTTCCTGTTGCTGGGTGTTTGATTTAAATGTGAAACACCTGCCCTCCTTATAAGCTAGTATTGGCGCTCGCAGCAAAATAGTAGCATGTGTTTATTTGCTTGTGTTTATTGTTGCCCTAAACAAGCCATCATATCCTGCTGCTCCAGATAGCCTCACATCCTGAAGCGCTGCTGTGCTTGAAACTGCTGCCCTGAGTTCAGTGTCGGAGCTGGGCTATTTAATGGCCTTTGGATGACTGCAAATGGGAGCCGGGGGCTAACACCTCTGCTCCAATGCTGTAGATTTACTATAGAACATAGTAGTTTAGGGAGAAGCTGAATAGACTTTCTTCCAGTGGAGATGGTCAGGGTCCACGGGCTTTGACTACAAAGATGTTATTGTTGAACAGTTGGAAAGTGCAGAGCCATGGATATAATAACATAGAAAGAAAAGCAAGTTGTGTAAGTGCCAAAATGAAATGAATGAAAAGTAGAGAGACATTTAAGCAATGTCTGCTCAAGAACAATGACTCATGACCAATTGGGCTTACACTTATGAGGACTTCTTACTCTGCCAGCACCTCGGTGAACTCTAGATATTAGAAACCAGTTGGAAGCTTGGCCTCTCGATATTTGGGTTTCCTGTCAAAGCCATCACAAAAGTTTTGAAACTCCAATTTTGGTCTTTTATAATGAAGCTGAGCAGCTGTAGTTTTCTCTTCAGTCTGAAAACGAGGGTCTTTGTGTCCCTTGTCACCCCCTGTTAATTTAAGCCCTAATGTATTTTATAAACAAAGGGCTGCTCTCTAGCCTGTCAGACGTGACACCTTGATTCCAGTGCAGGATGCATGCAGTACAGGGTTACACCATTAATAATCAACTGGCAGCCATCACACCATTTTAACCACGATCATTATGATAAAGGGCATACACTTAATTACAGGCCTGCTTAATTATAGCTCTGTTGAAGCTCGTTTGTTTGGTCAAATGCTAATTATACCACCGCGCTCTTGGCAAGTCCTCATTTCAATCCACTTTTTGCTGGCTGAACAGTGTGGCTTATTTTCATGCAAATTTGATATCCGGTGAATGTTTTGTCTCCCTCTTTTACGCTTTTCTGTGCAAGTGTGAGGGTGTCTTTGTTTTGGAGGTGAACATCTCCCAGACAAGACAGAATCAGGAATAATCAAGAGTAATTAAACTGGAAGAGAGGCGGGCAGGGCTGGGTGGAGGAGAGAGAGCGTGGAGGTGCTCAAAAACAGCCAAGAATAAAAAAGGCTTTCATCTTCCTCCCAGAGAGGGGGAAAAGGGGAGGGGCTGGGTGGGAATTGCATGGCATGTTGATAGCTCTGCAATTTCGGCCTCCAGTCTTAATGTCTTGTTGAAATACTTGCTATGTAGAATAGGGAGTAATGTTTTTGTGAAATAACTGTACGTTCTTGTATTTCAACAATACATGAAAAGGTCACTTTTTGCTCCCAATTCTGAAGGGCTGTTCTTTTCTTTCCAGCCATGGCGGATGTACCCTTCGTGGTCTCCAAAAGATTGTATAACGCCGTTGAAGAGGTAAGGGCTCTCAGTAGAGGACAAAATGATATGAAATTAATAGTAACAGTTTTTATTTTACCTCGGCTTAGTCACTGGTTATACAGGATTATACTATAGGTAACCGCCTCCCCTCTCAGAGGGTATAGTCGGAGTAAGTCATGATTTCCGATTAGGCCATGTCTCTCCTCTCCTCTCCACTCCAGTGCAGACTGACTGATGAATGCGTGCAGTCAGGCAAAGCTAGCTCAACGCAGTCCATTTGGCTGGCTGGCGGTGGTTGTCACTATAGCCCCGTTTGTATTGACACAGAGCGGGAGAGGATTAAAGATTTTAAACATGCTTACTTAGCCATGAGCCTAACCGCCATGTTTCTCTGTAATTTTTTCTTCTTCTCTCCTTCTCTCCCTGCTTTTGATTTCAGATGCAGCAAGTCAATTTAATGGGCATTACGATCAAATCCCTGGCAGAGATAGAGGAGGAAGTGAGTAGGGGCTGCAACGCTCGGCTGCCACTGACGCCGCTGGCCCAGAATGCAAAGCAAACGGTCTTGGGGTTGTAATTAAGTGTCTGAGACAGCAAGGCCCTGTTGGCTCCACTAAGCCTCGACTGAGTCAAAGCATGGCCAGCCAAGGCAGTGGTTCTCCCTTAAAAGCCTGGTATCCTGTTCCAAAACACTTTTATTTCCCCGATTGTTCTCTCTACTAGCTTAATGTAGTAGGGGAATTCTGTTTTTTTTAAAGAGCTTTTCTGGTTAAAAATATTGAAAGCAGCCAATTTTGCGTGCTTAACTTTTAGGTTTTTCATAAAGCTTGGGAACAGTAAAAGACCAGAGATCACGCAGAGTTTACATGGCACAAATTTAACCACTGAAAATGCTGCACTGTTTCTGATGAAAGACTGTAGCCTGGAGACATTTTAAAAAAGAAAGTATAATTTTTGTACAGTGCCTGCTTTAGAGGAAGTAGCGTGTGCGTTTTTGAGAGCGAACACATTGGTGAGCGAGTGAGCACGCCTGTGTATGTATGAGCGCATGTATACGGGTGCCTGTGTGTGTGTGTGTTGCATCCATGTTTGTGTGCGTGTGTTCTTGCATGCTGTATTTGTGTGTGAGTGTGCATTCAAAAGAGTAACACCCCCCACCCCCCACCCCACTTCTCATTAGCACAGTATCTTGGTATCAGAACTGCCAGGAAGTGACAGACCAGTGTAAAAGAACAGGTGCTGTTGGGTTTGAGATGTGTTACAGAGCAAACACTCCGCTCATCAAACTGGGTGTCTGTTCTGCACTCTGCCTCTGTCTTCTGTCACACACTATCCAAATCACACACAGTCGCCATCTTGTCACACGGTCATCCCAATGAAGCTCATTGTCAGCTCAGGTATTAATGGTGTGCTTGTGTGTGTGTCTCAGCGTGTATGCGTCTGTCTCAGTGCGTGTGTGTGTGTTTGTGTCCGGCGTGGTATTCTTCTGGAGGCAGCCTTGGCAGCCTATCCCGTGTGATATCATCTGCTCTACTCCTTTTCCTATCTACTTTTCTCCTTCCCATTGTTTTATTTTAATAATCTCCTCTCCTCTCCTCTCCTCTGCTCTCCTCCTCCTCTGCTCCGTCTCCTGTCCTCTCCTTCAGCATCTCCTCCTCCACTCCTCCCTCCTGCTCCTCTCAGAGAGGGTGATTAGCAGCAGGACACATGGAGAGCTGAGCTGGGGAAGGGAAGGGCAAAAGAAATCATTAATTACCGCCACGCTGCAGCTGATGAAGTAAATGTGAGATAGTGTAACACAGGATTTAGTGAAGTGGACGACAGCACAAGATTAATGGTGGGGCCAGGCTGATGAGGATGAAGTCACAGCTTAGCTTGATAATTAGTTTCCAAGTGGAAGCATCCCTCACCATTGTGTTATTTTTACTTCTCCCTTATTATTATCCCTCGATGATATCTCCGGAGAAGAGGGAGATACCAGTCACCCATTTTCCTGTTAACACGCCGGACATAAGAAATGCATAATGTGCAGAATGTGTCGTAAATTTATACTAAATGTTGTGTTGTTTTGGGTTCTGGCAGCATAATCACAGGAAAACGTTATCTTTACTGTAATTGGTATTACAGTAATTGTCTGTAATTGTGGTTTATTTAGTTTAAATTGCAAGAAAAAACATGGATCTTTTATATTAGGCTGCACCAGATGTTTTAAAATAGTAGTTTTTAAAAATGTTGAGCTACGAGAATATAAATCTCTGTGTCAGTAGGGACCCCCCAACATTTTGAAAACCACTGATAAGAAGTGCATCCCTTTGTTCATTGTTGTCCAGTAGAGGTCACTGTGATCGCTCTGACAGGGCAGGCTCTTTTCTTCTTTCAGGCTTTTTGCACTTTGAGTGTTACTGAATAGTTTTTAATTCCAAAATCTATATCCATAGAAGTGATGTTCTTTCTTGTATTATACATATTGCACACATAATTGCAGAACACTGTTGTAATGACAGACATACTGTACTTGTAGCTAGGACCATTCCCTAACAGGCATCACTTAAGCCATGTCTGAGATGATGTTGGTTCCAGCAATTAGGCATTCTTTTCATTTCCCAAATGACTCGCAAAACTTGCGGATATTATAATTGCTTTTAGCCACGCATATCTAATTTGTGTCTTTTAAGTGTTAATTAGTACGCGATTTAAAGTGACATCTTTATATAGTTTGCTCCGCTGAAAAATGTTGTTGGCGGCTGGATAATGATTTTAAAAGGGAGTGCTTGCTAGAATATACTTATAACCGTGCATGTGCACATGACAATATTTTCATTAGTACAGTATGTTAATTTTTTGGGCTTCTTTTTTTCTTATTTTTTGTGAGGAGTCATCTGTCTGTGTGCGTGCGTGCGTACGTCTGCAAACGTGTGTGTTATTGTGTGCCTGCATATGGTGTGGTTACCATGGGAATGCATGGAAAGGGGCAGTATGGTGTAGGGTCTGCGTGAGAGGTGTGAGAGGGAGAGCTCCAAATAGAGGTGGAATTAATGAAGACAACATGTCACATATTTTTGGCAGTAGAGCAGGGACAGGAAATGAAGCCGGGCTCGTCTGGGTGACTGCCGCCCATGTTCTAGTGTGTCACAGTCCTGTCAGCCTGTGTATAAAAGTGGCAGACATTGATACATGCTCTTCCTGATAACGCCCTATTCCCCCATCCATCATCCGCTCACGCACGCACGCACGCACACACATAAACACACTCGCAGGAACACACGTAGAATTATTTATTTACTGTGCCAGATGTTGGGACTGGTGAGTGCGTGTGGTGTGATATTTATTTATTTATTTATTTATTTACTAACTAACTAGCTTGTGATATGTGCCAGGTTTGTGTAGCCTAAGTCGCAGGTTCCTTCAAGTAGATAAAGATCATGGTTCGGTCTCATTTTCATAGAGAGACGTCTTTTTCAGCCATTGCGGTTAAGTTGCTTTCCGTCTATAGTGGAAACTTATTTGAGTGATCTTGCAGCGTCACCTAGTGCTTTCTTGCAGTAATGCAGCCTTTCCATGTATTGACATTTTTATAATACACAAAATATAATTATAATTATATTTAATAAGAAAAGTGTGTGCTTTGTCAAACAATTCACAAGCTACAGTATTAACTTATTATTTTGGTGATATGTTATTTATATTTTATCCATTGTGTATTGTATTTTCCCAAAAATTACAGAAATATAGTGATTTAAATTGCACAGGTGTAAATTCTGTGTATTACCAGGCGTTTAATCATTGTTCTATGTGCATTTATCTACAGTTTGTGATAAGATATGTTGCAGAAAACACGTTTTGCACTAATGTAATTCAATCTGCAGTGTCACTCATATTGAATCTTAGCACAATGGATTTTTAACTTGTGTCGTAATGCATATACTTATACCACAATTCAATGCGAGCATTATCTTATCTTTTTTCATTAAATCTGGATCCTTACTAGTAACAAAATAGATATTTTTGAGCAGTATTTAAATAGGCAGCCGCCAAAATGTCAATATATAGTCTCACTAAAATAAAACTGATACATTGGGAATGATGAAACTATAAAAACCAAGAATGCTTGCGCTTTCACAGCCTTGCCGAACAATGTTCATGCCAAGCCATAAGGGGGCAGTGTTTGTTAATGCTTTGTTCATCGTCACTGACATGAGCCTAAACTTTCTTCTCTGTTGGTTTAAACCTACGCATCCATGGTTTAAACCAACTGGCTATTATTGTTTATGGTCGGTAATGTTTATTTTTGTAACAGGCCAACTCAATTATATTCTCCCAAGTTTAGCAAGTTGTAAACTGCGTAATACACTTTGTGGGATTTATTATATTACCTTATATTTGCCTACGTTTATATTTTTGACTAAAGAAATAGCAAGTTAGTGATATGGCTTGTTTTGAATATATTGTTTTATTGATGTATGTTTGTCATTTCCCCCCATACAGTTTCACTACAACTTCAGCACGGAGTGGAGTATTGCCCTGTTAAATTTTCACCAGCATTGAAAGAACACCAATGGTGTTGAAGTGTCAAGATGACCTAAATGTTTATAATTATTATATCAATTTTACTTAAAAGTGATACATTTGGATGTTTTGCTATTTAAATTAAATGTACAATATACTCCTCAACTTTGTACATTTACTCCCTCAGCCCTCCTAGAATTATTTTAATGTGGTGTCCTATGTTTGTAAATATATATCAAATAACATTATCAACAGATGAATCTATAAAAGTATTTAAGCTTTGCATGTAAGAGGTGTGCTGGCACAGTGAGTCACAGTCAGTCAGACAGCAGGGAATTTAAACCAGCCTCCCTCATCCCATCCCATCCCATCCCTCTGCCGTGCACAACATAGTCCCCTCTGATGCGCACATTCCAGTACGTTTCCATCACAAAGTTCTTCATGAGCAGCGGGCAGCAAGAACGAGCAGTGCCTTGAGCTCTGAGTGCCTTTCCACCAGACACACACACCCTCCATCACAATAGCTCCGTACTGACTTTACTGACTGTATGAGGTCTTAAAGGAGGATAGGATACCATTACATTTCAACAATGAAATAGGTTGTTTCTACATTCAGCTCCATAGATTATGAATTGGAAAAGGAGATGGTGACAGTAACCCAGACATTAACCTTTTCTAAATCATAACTCACTAGATAATGATATGATATAAAGTTCATTTGAATGTTAAAGTAAAAAAAAGTATAATCTCCTAAATGCCGCTCATTGATCATCCAAGAAGAAGCTGCAAGCTACAGGCAAAGACACAAAAGACTTTGCCTGTAAAAGGTAAAATGTTAGTTGTCATGTCCTGGGTTTGATCCCTGGCCTTTGTGTCCTTAAGCAGGATGCCTAAACCCTGCCTGCCCATTTAATACTTACTGTAAATTGCTTTTGATAAAAGTGTGTGCTAAATTATTTAATTCTTGAAGGGTATTCCTATTATTCTTAAACGGACATTCGTCAACTTGTGTCAGGAATTATCATGGTAGCTGAAACAAGCATTACAAAAACGTAGTTTTGGTTCAAAACTCTACAGCCACATGCACTTTTAGGAACAGTGTTTCATAACATAAACGGTGAGCTAGAAGGGTGTGGTATTCACCTTAACTAAACAGTATTTTAACTAAACAATGGAGTTGATAGGGGATCAAACATGTAAAAAAAATAATATTCTACATTCTGAAGGGATGGGAGTACAACCATTGTTCTTCCAGCATTGCAGGCAGTGAAGGGTGAGTATTTAAAAAAATAAATACGATGACTATAGTTTTTTGGTTGAAGTATTCCTTTAAGTGATTTGAATCGCTTTTGCTGATTTGTCTGTTGTTCAAATTTGTTCCAGAAATGGTCTCATTTGCTTTTTGTTAATTTCTTTGTTTGTAAGTTTAACATTTCTGTAGGCAATGAGGTGTTCTTTATTTTATCTTCCCTAATGACTTTTGGTGTTTGCAGGGGTTTAACGGGGTGTACAACCGATGACAGCCTTGTAAGGGTTCTTGAGCTAACTCTTCTGTTCTGCTGCTGGAGTCAGAGTGACGGCCTGAGGAATCCTCAGGTGTGGGAGCTGATTCCACACTCAACCAGGAAAGTGACACTCATGTCAGGGATGCTGTGGAGCACAGTGACAGCTTCTGACAACACCACTCCCTGCTGTATATATAGTACAATGCATACCGTATGCAATATGTAGCCATAGCTTCACATAACAAATAAGCAAGTTGGTGTTGCACTCTCCTGTTTTCTATCCGAGATCTGCACAGTTATGGATAAATACATGAAAATATTTCAGATTGCAGAATTAGATTCTTACTGATTAAAGGCTTTTAAAAATATATTTTACACATCAAGTTATTTTGAGAGTGTAAGTTGCGTATTTTCAAGTTTCAAGTTTCAAACCAGTTAGCTAAATATAACAATGTATTTTCAGTTTGTCAGATGAACTGTTATTAGAGCTGATAACATACAATGCTAGACAGAAGATTTTATTAAAACAACATAGGTGTAATTTTTAATAGTTGTTTCATTAAATGAGGAATTACATGTAGAGTGGAGGCAACATGATAATAATTCCGCTCAGGTATTTGGCTTGTACGCAATATATGTTAATATATATGGAAGTGTAATGACGCCAGATCATAAAACACTACCCCTTTAAATCTGTTGGTCAGGTGTGTACTGTTTAGAGCATGGCTAAATACCATTTGGAGTTCTGCAGAGAGGTACTGATGGCGAGCCAGGGAGAGTAGCCAAATGCTCCAGATGGGCACGGTGCAGTCTGGCTCTGAGAACCACAAGGCCCTTGTGATCCATGCCTGGCGTCGCCCATCAAAAAACTCCCTCACATGGTTTCACTTTCCCATGGACTCCCACTTTATGATATAGAAAATAATGATATTCAGAGACCACATTTTCAAATGAAACTAGAAAAGGGCCTTCATTTCGGCCCTATTACGCAGCGGTTGAAAGGCATGGGCTTACACACATGTGAATTTAGCGGAGAGACGTTATTTGTGCCTTAGCTTTACACATATGGTGGATCTGTTTCAAGGTATCTTTCAAATCTCCCTTGCTATCTCTGACAGAGCAGGTTGGGCTCCCCTCGGCCGTACATGGAGGACTTTGGCCTGCTGAAGTTGAACTGAACTGCAGAGCAACACATCAAAGCCCCACCCTCTGCGAGCCTGCCAGATGTCCCGTGGTCATTTTTAAACTCACACCCCGGAGCATGACATGGAGCAGTGTGTAAGCATGTAGACAGAGGTGGATGGTCCGCGTGGAAATTGAAAAAGGAAGCCTGTATTTATGAGGTGCTTTGAGGTGCTGTGTTAAGACGGGCTTAGCCTGCCACTCTCCCTCTGACAGCCCTGTTTCCCCCGAGCTGAGGTGACCAGGGAGAGAGAGGTGAAGGCAGGGGGCCTGTCAAAACCAGGTCCAGGCCCAGACTCAGACCTAGCTAGGACTTAATAGGTAGATGTGTAGGCAGGTGATGTAGCAAATCACGTCTTGGAGCAGATGGGGAGAGAGTTGAACTTCCTAGCTCAGTGGTTTTCCACCTTTTTGACTCACAGAAAAAGTGGTTCATGGCTCGCTGCCACCACCCATGGACACACTCAAGATAATTCAACATAAATGTAGTCACACATGCAAACATAGGCCAAGATAATAACAACATTGAGAATCTAAGACATAACTAATAAGTAACTTTTCACAGGTGAAAAAACAGGAACAGATAGTAAAAGTACTAATCAGGTGCTCCAACCATGTAAATACCTGGTTAGTATTTCTACTTTCTTTTCCACCATTGTAACTGATCAATTTTAAAATCTTGTGGCCCCCCTGTTGAGAACCAAGCATGTAGGCTGCATCTAACGTTCTACAGATACTTTTGGCAAACGGGAATCACGAGACAAACACACCTCATGCCTTTTACTATGTTTGGAGTGTAATCACTTACTTTAATGTTTACTGGTTGCAGCGGCCTCTTGCCTATTTGGTGTCTGCTGTTATGAGGAACAAGAACTAGAACTGTTTGAACGTGTGGTCCTCCCTCGTGCAGCTATACCTTAACAAGCCCCAACTGGACTCCAAAGGAGAGCAGCACATCAAAACCTCAGCCATAGGTAAGATGAGTGATCTACCATCCTCCCCCGGTGGGCCGGGGGCTCTCTGTGTGGGGGGGGGGGGGGGGCCGGGCCGGGGGGGGGGGGGGGGCGGGGGGGGGGGGGGGGGGGGGGGGGGGGGGGGG
>JAOEHI010000024.1:5086416-5101997 GCA_025447815.1 Percopsis transmontana
CTCTCCCCCCCACATCTCTGTCTCTCTCTCTCGATCGTACTCTCTTACCCTCAAATTTTTCTTCTCATGTAAGATGACCAGCAATAATCCATCCCCCCCCCCCCCCCGTTGGGGAAGTCCAGCATAAGTGCCTGCAACACAGAAATCAATTAACTCCTTTCAAGTAAGATCAAAGGCCCAATACACCGTCCAGGTCTCTCCTCAACCTGCGGGGCAATTAACCGGGCCTTTGGACAGCGCCCAGTTTGGGAAGATGAAGAAGAGGCTGAGGCCGGGCCTCTCCTACGTGTGATGTCGTCATTAACCAGCAACACGCACACATCAGTTAAACAACACAAAAAGCATAATGATGTTGTGGCCCTTCTGCAGGTATGGATCCTTGACTCCTGAATTGCTCTAAACACAGTGCGAAGAATATGAGTCCTGAAGTATTCAGACAGGTGATGTGCGACCCATACCCAGCAGTGGTTTTTAAACATTTTGAGCCGCAAACCCCCAAAAAGATGTTATTCATATCTTATCAAAAGGTACACTCCCCAATTGTGTTATAGTGGCCCCAGATCATCAAATTTCTGCCTCAACTCACTGTTGATGTTTTGAAACAAACTGTCCACAGGGTGTAGGGGGAGAGGTTGAGAACCACGTGAGGGAGGAATGTGAGCCGAGTTTCAACCAAAACAACATTTTTGTACCGCTGGTTTCAACCGCAAGGGCAATTTCAGACACAAATCGTGTGCCACGTGAGTGTCCCTTTTATAGCATACATACTGTCATATAATGTCATAGAATAAACAACCATAAACAGCATTGCAAGATGTATGCACATTGTATTCAAGACAGACTTGATTAAATATAATAATAAAACAAATGTTGAAATCAACGCACAACGTCCCAAAAGCATTTTGCAACCCAGCAGGGGGGTTCCTGAGCCTCACTTAGGGAAGCACTGGCCTCACACCCCCAGCAGTGTACAGTGATGGAACAGGGCCTGCTGGTGTCAGAAAAAGCAATGGCATGACGATCTGTTGGGACGCGGGCATATAGGAGTGCCTGCATCCACAGACAGGTGCACTGACCCTGTCCACCCCTGGAGGTGCCATATGCATTTTATTGGACATTTATGACTGGGCAGCATTTTTTAACAGCCACCTGGATGCAATAAAGGGCCAGCTCCTGAGCTCTGGCTGCCCGGAGGATTTCCCGGCAGCTCCTGTGGGACCGCTGGCTAGTTAAGATGTTTATTAAGCTGAAAGTGGTCCAGTGGGAAAACACAGCACTTCTGAGAGATTTGGGCCGGCAGTGTTTTTGTTAGTTGGAGCGCTCCCCGGAGGATTGGCTTTCTTTTCCTTTCAGATCTCAGAGGTAGGACAGGGTCAGTTCACAGGGCATGAGGTTGACCAACTGGTAACTAGGCACATGAACCCAGGAAGAGAAATATCTTGAGACCATCAAGGTCAGGGAGGAACGGTTCCCATCGCACACTAGAGGAGAGTTTTACATAACACAGTCCAACTTAGTGTTACTTGAACACCTCTCACGTACAATGGCTGGCATTGTAGATGTAAACGTCATACGGAGTCGCCTTAAGAGAGCAGTGGTGCGAAATAAATAAAATAGATACACATGTAAAAAGTGGAGTTTTAAATGCAGTACTTTATGTGGCGTAGATTCTTGAATACTATTTAATTCAATCAATCTTATAAGTGATGCAAAGTGATGCAAATAACATGCTGGGATTTTTAGCTTTAAATAAAGGTTGTTTTTTTCTTGCAAGAGTCACAAATAGCATTCCGGAAACTAATTGTCCATTAGGTGTGTGTAGTACACAATTTGAGTCCTTACAGAACGCTTTGGGAAGGTAATCTGGCTGACCAGGGCCTTGTGATGTTTGTGTTACTTGGTGTGTGACCTCACTAAGCACTGCTGCTCCGCTAGTTCAAAGCTCTGCTCTTTAGCCCCAAGGACTTTGCCCTAACAACTTCATATACCCCATTAAATGTGCTATAAAAGGATCACTAAATATATGAAAGTGAAGAATAATATTTAAAAAGTTAGTAGCTATATTACCAATGAACTTCAGTACTCGTAGTAGTGGTAAAAAAAAATTATATTCTCAATTTTATTTTACTTTGAAGGTGCCGTATAGGCGTTAAAAGAGATCTTTTGGACAGCACGTTGTGTGCAGAGCATCACATGCGGCTAGTGATGGGTTTTTAGCACTTTCTGCATAATGTTCAGGACAGATTAGAAATGTTCACTTGTGACAGACGCTGTCTTGATCTTCACCAGCAGATCCATCCAGCTGCAACGCATCTGGTGGATTTCTACCTTTTCTCTGAAGTGCGGCCTTTTAATGACACACTCGTGAGCACGCACGGAAACACGCGCACCCTCCCGCACACATAAGCACAATGTATACAAAGGCAAACAAACACATCTCGTGTGCTCCCACAAGAGACACAAGGAAGCACGTGTACAGGAAGTGTTATGGGCCAAAGTTTAGGTCTCATCCTAATAGTGTTTTATTACCGCTGAGTCTATTGCCCAAGGACTATGTATAACTAGTTTCCATGGCAAATAGTTTCTTCTATTATTAATTTCAGTCCCTATCATTGGTCATGCGGTTATTTAATGGTCCCATTGCGTGTAACTGAACATATACCTGGGCTTGCTGGTTACCGTGTACTAACGGGTTCTCCAGACTCATATGTGCTATGATTATTCACCCTTTAATCCTAGCTCTGTGATGCAGCCAGAATATGTAGATGTATTGAGCATTTCTGTCATTACTTTAGCCACAAAGTCTGTGGGCACATGCAATTTAGACGGTGGGCAAGAGAATTTATGCAGTCCACATGAGAAAAGAGTAGCCGAGGACTTCTTGTTGTTAATGGCACACATCCTAAAATCATGCTCTTGGCCTCCTGCAGCCTTGCTTTTTGTCAGGGGATACATTATTTCTCTGGAGACAAATCCAATGAATAACATGATCGTCTGATGAAAGGCACTGCAAATCTTTCCTGAGCTCAGATACTTTTGCCAGCGACAAAAACAGCCGCACATTCTGTGCAATGGCTATAACAACAAACGGAGGGATTCCCGCTGGTCTTCTGTCAAATGAAGGATATGATTTCCATTTGTTGTTTTGTGCATGTGAGTGAATATTTGTTTTATGACATTGATTGTCTCAGTTCAGTATGTTTTACATCTTCGATTTACAGAAAAACTTTCCTTTCCTAATTGGGTTGGCATTTTTCAAAATATTGCTTTTTCCCCCATTCTTTTTTCCGCACTGCCAAATGGGCCAAATATCCAATAGCTCTTATGGAGAAATATCTGTGAAATATATTTGAGACCCTAATCAATAATTTTCGTTTAACACTCAACAACATTTTGAAAAACTCACAAATCTGGGTTGTATGCTTGAGACATATGGAGGCCATGGTTTTATTTTGTTTGAAATTACAATGCAGTAAGTTATTCCTCATGTGTCTGCATGCATGAAGAGTTCAGGCTATGATAAAGCCTTGTTTTGTATATGAAGTAAACCAGAGGGATAGGGGAGATCCCCAACATCACAGCATAAAAACCCTTTGTTATTGCTGGGATTGACTATGTTTCATCTGGTGCCATCTTTGATCTGGCCTAAATGTTTTAAAGGTGGGGCTTTGTGAAGAAGAAGTATAAATAAAAATGTGGAGTATTTATTTGGGTTTTGGAAAACACATTTCTTCCCAAAGACATTTATTTGAGGTGAAAAAAGTGAGTTGAGTTGAAATTCAATGCAAACTACTGTTTAAATGTCTTATTCCCTATTAACCAAACCAAGTATTAACTATTAAGCAAATAGAATAACAAACCAACAAATATAGGCTGCATATGGACAACAACAAAAATGAAAACACCAGATATTGTATTGCATTTATACGAAGCCACTGATGTGATATTTATTTAAACATTCAGTGTTAATTGAACATTTAAATAAATATACATTAATATAATAATAATAAGCAACCTAAATAATATACATAAATGGACAAAATATAATTCTTTTTGAAGGTTAATTAATATACTATATATTAGATTAGATTAGACATTTTTTAATCTGTTTTCTTGAATTATATATGTTGTTTATTGCTTCAAGGTTCAACTATGGATATATTCTTGATAAAGAATAACGTTAATTGAATAATAGAATAGGATCATTTAGCATGTCAAATATAGTTACAAACCGTTTAAAAAACAAATGGAAGGATATGCCAGATATGAATGAATAAAATAAGAGAATTACAGACAAACAAGTAAGTATCAAATAACACACAACAAAGTCACAAAAAATTACAAATAGTTTTTTCTAAAAATGTATTTTCAATGTTTTTAGGTCTATAAGAATTAAGAAAATTCAACTACATTCCAATTTAAATAGTGGTTATAGTTTTAAATATGGTTAAATATCTAAACGAAACTTGGCGCTATTTGAAATTGATTTCACTTTAAAACATAGAAAGGAAAAGGTATACGATACGTTTTGAAAGGTCTTATGTCAGAGGTGGCACAAAGGGGTGTAATTGACGATATTATCCAGCAGGGGGTAATGTTGTAATTCTGATAGCGAGCCAAAGCTTTAACCGACTATCATCATCCTCTGTGGTGTCAGCTGAATCAATTTATAACTGGCGCATAAATGGCTAATGGTAAACTTACTTGACTTGTTCACCTGTATTTATGAACTAGTTATAACGTATCCATCTTGATATGCTTGTAGTGTGTTGTGTTAGCTATGCTACCATTTTGAGTGAAATTAGTTGTTAGCAAAAAGTCATTCATATTTATCTCAAATTACAAAGTTGTGTTGTTAAATGTAGCCTTTTGACTTTTTTAAGGCCTGAAACTAGTCCTCCACGTGCCTTGTGATGGGGATTAGCCTATATGAACCTAGCCTATGCTACTCCAACATCCTTCCATTGACATGGAAGGGTGTTAGATGTTAGATATAGGCTATAGCCTAGTTGGTAGCGATATTTCCATCTGTCTGTGTCTACCCTCTAGTCTACCACTCTATTCTTAATGTAGCCATATGTAGGCTAACAAGTTTATATAGCCTAGGCTCATTTAAAGACTTGAGGTGTTCAAGTAACACTAAGTTGGACAAATTTAAAATTTCCCAATATCTAGCCTATAGCCTAATTAGGCCAATCACATCCCGTGAAAAAAATCCAAATGGTTCTTGCTTCCCTATAGAAAGGTAGGCCTATTAGACCTACCTAATTTTACGTGAAAATTATGTGGTTTTAGGATAGATAAGATAGCTAAATTTAACATGCTGCCTTTTGTCATGGGTTAGTCAAAAACTCGATAGCCTATTAGACTTATCGTATAGACAAAGCATTAATATAAACGGGTTGACAGGGCTACATAAATAGCCTATAGACCCATTATAGACCTATAATCTACTGCCGCTCTTTGGCCGTGACACTTCCAGATATCTGAGAAATAACGACAACTGTGAAAACAGACTTAAAGGAAATAAAGGAGGGCAGCCTACGTGACTGTTCACGCACTGCATTCAAGAAGGCTAACCTAAAATGAATCATGTGGCAGAAAGCTCATGGTAAAATAGCTTACAAATTCGGGTAGGCCTACGTTTTGTCAATTCGGAAATCGGGACATAGGGCCGCATTATTTATTTTCATTTTGGCAGCCCGGGGGTCAATCGGGCCCCTAAACCATCTCATATTCCACTTTAATCTGGGGGCAGCCCTGAATTTGTTATCACATGCAGTAGGCCTATAGAGCACGCTAAAATGAATTGGCAAAAGAAACGTATCACCATCGATAGGCTATAGAATGTGCTAAATAACGTTTGCGATATCGTGTTATCAATCTGTAAGACACAACCAAGCTAAATTGTGTTGTCAGATAGCTCTATATATAATTTCAGTAAAATATGCCCTACCTATATGTGCAGGGCAAAGCTGTGCTGGGGTTGATCTCATTTTCAGTAGCCTAACACTTATTGCTGCAGCATCGTCTGTTGTGACGATTGACGTGGTTGGAAAACAGTTTTCTCGTAGCCTAGCCTATACGACGTTGCAGAGACATTAGAGCCTACTGCAATGAAACCACGAGGATTCCGCTCTCGTTGTTTATTTATTTATTTATTTATTTGTTTATGTATTTATTAATCAATTTAGTTCCTTGACTTCGTCTATCTTAGAACTAGTTTCTTTAAAAAACAATATAATAGTAGAATAGTCTATCTGATTTAGCTTTTTAAGATGGATAAGTGCAGACCTGGCAGAGTAAACCGGTATCTGTTTTTATTCTAACTTTTAAAAAGCATAGAAACACACATTAAAAACACATCATTAACTTATCGAGTTACAGTAATTAGGTCTTTTTTTTTTTTTTTTTTTTTTTACAGTATCTAACTATCAGTCTTTATACCCTTATAATCTTGATTATCACATGTCTCTGGTGGGTTGGGTCAGGCCTCTCACGGTAAAATTTTTTACAATGTAGCCTATAGGCTATTTACAATTGATACGTTAGGGCTATTAGACTGGTTTCGTTTTGTAGGTCCTTTAATTGAAAATTGTAGACTCACACATAGGCCTACAGTAGTGCTAGCCTATAGCCTATAGTTGGCTAATTGTAGAATACGAAGCAGCTAAAACGAAGTGATTGTTTAGGCCTGTGTTCATTCTCTTTTGTAGCAAACTCAAGTTTAACCTAAATTCTACAATAAATTCTGCGTCCTTGATTGATTCACACATATATAGCTATATATGTCACTATATAGCCTACCACAGGGGTTGCAGGCCAGATGCATTGCCGAAAGGCTATGCCTCGTTTGTAAAGTTTAGTGGATCCGCAATAATTTAATGCTCATATAGCATTAAGTCGCAACAATATATTTTATTTTCATAAACTAACGTGTAGGCTGTTTAAAACTATTACTCTAACTATAGTAAGCAAAATGCAAAAAAATCGATTTAGTTAATACGTTGTCATTATTGTAATTTGCCTTTATATTTATGCTTAAGGTATGCCAATTTAATGACCTAATTAATGTTTTCACATTCAATATATCCCTAGGCCTATATGTTTAAATATCGTGCGCTAGTCCTAGCTATAAATTTACAGACCATTCTATTTTTTTCTTCTTTTATTTGAATCTTGCTTTTTTTAATACATTTATATTTTGTAATTTACGTGTAATAATTTCAGTAGGCCTATACGGGGGTATATTGGAGTGTTTCCTAATTTTCTAAATCGATCATTGCATAAACCGTTTGGCAGACGACTTTTATAACCACAATGTGGCGCTAAAAATGTTATGGTAGGCTAATTATATCAAATAATCTCAAATGAAATACCTTTGCTGTTTAGGAAGGGACATAGGCTACATTATAATTATGTCTTACCTTTTCGTTGATTGCAACAGGAAGGATTACCTACTGTAGAGCTGTATTTCTTAACTTTGGCACTATTTGAGTGTAGGCTACATTCTACACACAGCACACCTGCTGCATGAATTTTCTTGGTTTATACCTACATGGCGAGGGAGGGGTTATCGTGTGGAGACTCATTAAACACCCCTGGCAAAATCTCATGGGTTTATTTTATTTGCAGATTTGTGGTGTATTTATTCTTAACAGGTGCCTATACTATAGCTGGTAAATGACGGCAGTAGTTTATTATTTCTATCTGAAAATGTACATCTTGTATTGGCCCATCCTACTGTTTCTGACAATTCGATGCAAAAAAAGAACACAACACAAAAAAGCCAAAGAAATTTGGGAATGACTAAAATTTGCTTTTAGGCTACATTTACAGAACATGCATAAGGTCTATACAAATATTGTCTAAGGCTAGATATTTTCGTCGTGTACAATTGCCATTTCGATATTCTGCCGTTAGTCGACTGGCCAGCAGAGGGCAACACGAACAAAACCGCCAGCAACATTTTCTCTGTCCTCCAAACTAGGCTACAGGTCAACGTCTTGATGCTTGACAAAGGATATCAAAAACACTTACACTTACGGATGCAAGGTAAATATCATAAAGTAACTTTTAGTATATTTTAACATAGCCTACTTAAAATATTCTATGTGACAAAGCCTCTATACTGATTTATGCATATTTTGAATTAGATTTTTTTTTCCCTTTTGTATTGCTACTTTTTTTCTTTTTTTTTCTATACATATTATTCATATTCATATTATTAAGACTCGTCATAGGTCCGTTGTTATTCGTTAAATATTACTTTAGTTGGTAGACTAATGCTCTTGTAAGGCGTTTGGTAATAGGCTAACCTATCTTACTGTATCTTGCTATCAGCCTCAAAATTATAGGGAGTAGGACAAGGTCTATATGATAACGATAATATGCAAAGCTACATAACCACGCTATAGGCCTAAAATCTATAACATGAATAGCCTATCATACAGGGATGTTGCAATCGTTTTCTACTAGCTTTATGACCTATTGCGGGCTCTCTTTCTCATGTTGAGTTTAGGCTAGGCCTACTTAAAAAATATAGGCCTATAGGCTGTAGTTTTTATAACAAATATAGATAGGCTATTAATGACAGCCATATGACTCAACGTGAAATGCCAAACAAATCCGATTTGCACCTCAGCGAGGTCTAAATATCCCTCACCTTTTCAAAGCCCTGAACTTTGCTAAAAGACAATCCACGTGTAACTTATGCATATGTGAGTGTATGGTAAGAATATATGCTTAATAACGTATTAATGACTGTAATATTTGCAATTAACGCGCAGGCCATGCTGTTGCATTGTAGACTGGTGCAGTGGGCCGACATGGCTCAAACGTAAGAAATGATACAACTGATAGGTCTATATAGTCCTTAACCGTGTCATTTGGCCTATACAGCCTGCGTATTCCTGCAAAAAATCATATCCAGGCCTTGGATAAAATCTGTGATATATGTTTTTCTTGCTGCAATTAGATAGAAATACTCGTTTGTTTGGCTTCTATAGGTCATATTATGGCTGGTTAGAGCGCTTATCACCAGTATTGCCAGGTGCATCAGTTCAGAGGGTTAGTAGGTTCAATTGGACACAATACACAAAAGACCATACATGTAAGGCATTCCGTGTCCAACGCTCCACTAGACTAGAGACCTACATGTCATGTCGCCACACATATAGCAATTAATGATGGGAAAATAGTTTGGCATTAGAGCGCTGAAAATAACTTCAACGAGTAGCCTATAATATATTTTAATTCCGATATTCTTCCGCATGGAAGAAGAATCCATTTTGTGTGACTATAGGCTAAGGCCCAAACCCTACGAGAATTGTGACACATATTAGTATGAAATAAAATATATAATCAACAACAACAACAACACCAAAACAATAATAATGATAATAATAATAATAATAATAATAATAATAATAATAATAATAATAATAATAATAACACGTATTATTATTATTAGGCTATTGTTGTTGTTGTTGGTAGCATTATTATTGTTATAAGTAGGCTAGTAGTGCTATGCTATTATTATTGGTGGTGGTATTCTATTAGTCTACAATTAGAGAGTAGGCCTACCATGACATTTCCAACACAAATTATTTTAACGTGTTTTTTTTTTTTACCAAGTCTTCTCCATTGTTAAATATCTATCTGTGTTGTAGTCGAGTCTGTTGGGGCGGAATTCATAGCCTGGTTGAGCGCACTCTACTGTGCACCAATAGCATCCTAATGTCAGTGAATGGAGTAAAAAAGTGTGGCAGTGCGTCCGAGTGGGAGGATCCTCACTTCAATCTCGATCTCACACTTTTCCAGCGACAGGGATCCGAGGGGCACTGCAAGCCTAATTCTTCTGCAGTTAATGTCGGGACATTTAACTCTCAAATCCTGGATTTGTTGTCGTTTTTCTTCTTCTTAAAAAAGTAATTCACTAAGGAGTCCAGCCTCTTCGTTGTTGCGACACGGGCTGCGAGCGAGAAGAGACATAAAGCTTGCCCGGCTCTCTTAACAGGTGACTGTTGGGAGCGTTTACCAGGTTTGTTGTTTTTAATGTCAGTTCTCTGACAGGAATTAAGTTAGCCCACATAAACGTATTTTCATTGACAGTGTTGTGAGCATCACAAGCGCGTTTCACTTATGTTAAGTTCGTTTTTTTCTCTCAGCAGGCTGTTTCGGAACTCGAACGGTTTCAACAGGTTTATGCTGAAGAGTGGGTCTCTTCAAGTGTTGTGGGCAGAGGTAGAGAAGTCTCACCGTGTTCTTATGGATATTGCAACAGGTCTGGTGTCACTGGAACGTCTCTCCACGGAAAGACAATCCAATAATTCCATTATGTTGGACGGCATAAAAATTGAAGATCATCCCCTGCGTTCGGGACAAGCCACCCTTGGAGTCATGCTTGGTAAGTCTCGCCTTTACATGTAGACCTATTAAACAAAACTCGGACATATGCCTAGATAGCTCAGCCAAAAAGCTATCTGCAATGCACCAGCTAAAACAGTTGCAGTTTTAGTTGTATGGCAGACTGTAGGCTACATGTTATTTACACAGGCTACTACATCTTATAGGCCTACTTCCTTTTTGTGTTGGCGTTTATACTGTATATAATGAACAACTATGGCTAAAAGATGAAAAGGGATGATATACATAAACAAGAGGCAAAAATCATACGTGTAGGCCTATAACCTGGGCTATGCAGGCTGTTAACAGTCGGGCATCAAACTGGGTGATTTAGGATATGCAGACCATAGCTATAGGTCTACATAATAGCACAAAGATGTTTATCAATGTGGTGGATTATACGAATAGTTATTTTACAGAAAATAATTGTACTTGATAAGTGGGCTCGTGCCCACACACATATACACGGTCTGTGATTTAAACATGTTCCCTAAAAGTAGGCCTATGCCTTTTTTTGGTGTATCTATATAATCTATTAACATAAGCAAATACATTTTAGGTTCGGAATGCCATCATCCATCCGTGTGTGAAGGATGCCAGCGTCCGATTTCTGACCGCTTCTTGATGAGAGTCAACGATTCTTCATGGCATGAGGAGTGTTTGCAGTGTACCGTGTGTCAACAGCCTCTCACTACCAGCTGTTACTTCAGAGAAAGGAAACTTTACTGCAAGCATGACTACCAACAGTAAGTGCTCTAAACTATATCTGCTGCTCTAAAGATGTTTTTAAGCACGGACAACACAGCCCAGGGTGCTTGGTTACATTTACCCCAGGCCCTTTTCTAAGTTCTCGTCTCACTCGATTAGAGGACCAATGGTGATTGCATTAGTGCATATAGGATTTTGTTATAATTATTGGTATATTGTTGCGATAGCAGTAGCGATATTTTAATATTTAGCGCTGAAGAACCCGTGAATTCATTCATAACCATTCATGGTCACAACCAGGCCCGAGAAAGTGCAGGAATCTCTCTCTCGAATTTAATTTAATTAATTTCTTTTACAATATTTTTCATTTGCAGTAGGCCTATAGTCTAACATGGCTTTTTCAGTTCATCAAAAAAAATCATCATAAACGGCTAAATAACCTTAAGCCTACACTTTAATGCTTTAGACTATACGACGCAGTTTTGATTCATGGTTTGCCTATTTCGATAAATAATTCAATAGCTAATATACGCTTACGGTGGCAAACCTTTACGTTGGTTACTATTTAAATTAGATATTTGTATTGTTATTATTTGTATCATGGCTTTTATGGTACATTTTATGACATCTGGTTTAAGTTTATTACAGTAGCCTATGTGGTAGGCTAGGTTCGAAATTAATTTCGATGACATTTTTTCTCGCCATATTCAGCAATAGTTCGACAACCTATTATTTAAGTTATAATACACCTACATACTCGCACGCGCGCCCACACACACATACGCGAATATTGTATTAGACCTAAGCACGTACACACACTGTTGAACAGCTTTAACAGTCCATTTATTTTATTTTATTTTTCAAATTTAAACTCTAACAAATACAAAAACATCAAACCATTTTGTTAGCTGAAATAGCCTACCAGGTTGGAATGAAATATCAGACAAATATAATAAAATATGGGTATGTGTATTTTTATAGCAGCCTTCATCCCAAATGACAACATTATACAACAACAATAAAATGTATAATGCATTAATATAATAATAATAATAATAATAATAACAATAATAATAACAGTAATAATAATTAATAATAATATAAAAATAAATATAATAATATAAAAAATAGTCTATAACATGTTAACATATGTAACATATTTTCCACTGTATTGTACTATTAGGCAAATTAAAATTGCAATTGTTAAATTGTCATACACAAATCTGTTTGCATTCTAAAGGACACAGTAGGCTATATAATTTGATAAATTAGTAAATTGAATTAGCAAATTATTAAGTTATCACATAAAGGTGGTAAATGCAGGGATAAACAAGCAAATTAAAAGGCTAAGTAACTGAAGGCTGGTGGCTGTGTAGACTGTGTAGAACCCAGGGTGTCCTATGTTTTTCATTGCATGAGTGCTTTTCATGCTTGTCAGTAAATTTTCAGCTTTTTGTGTCAGGGCTTTTTAACAATTCTCCTTCGATTACCAGGACATTATGGCTCTCTGCTAGATACCTTGCAACCAACAATGACTTACATCTATTGCCATGTGTGCCATTCATCCAGCTTTGTGACAGCAGTGCAGTCAGTTGATAACAATGGGAAATTCATAGCAGTTACTAGGGGATACCAGTGTCACGGCTTCACGGCTTAGTGGTGTCTGGAAACACAGACAGACCAGCAAACAGAAAAATCTCTTTCTGCCTATTTTACCACCTTTGACTCAATGTTATTTATTTATTTGTCTGTTGATTAAGGGTGTTTTTGTGTGTGAGATAACGAAATTTTAAAATTTACAAATAATAATTATATTCTTCATATACTTTTTAAAATTTTAGTGACGTATTTTATACAAAATTTAGAAGGGGTGCATTGCTATTGTCTCTAGTGTGTTGACTTGTGTGGGGTTGCGTGGCAAGGCAGAACAGCCAGTAAAAACAACCTGCCGTTCGCCATCCTGTTTCTCCCACACACTTCTATCTTCTAATTCCTTAACCTTCTGTCTTTCTTCCTTCTGCACATCCCTCCTGCTCCGAAAACTAGCTGGAGGGTCCCACTTCACCTAGACAAAAAGTAACCCTTTTTTGTTTATTTCATTTGCATTGATGGGATACTTAAAGTTGTAATTGGCACCTTTTGGACTTTTATGACATCCATTTAAGATGCATTTGTCAGCCCACAAACTGCTCTGGGCTGTGAGGAGTGCTCCTCGCCTTACAGAGGTCTATGTGCCTAATTACATTCCTACATCAACTGATTCATGCCCCGTAATCAGCCCGAGCTAGCTACAATAAATCAAGGGATTGGCAAGCTTTCCTTTTTTCGCATCTCTGGTGCAGGTTTAGAAGTGGAGAGGGGAAAACAAATGTTAGCTGTTAAAGCTTCCTCTCAAGTTTAGCTCAACCTGTTTGGTGTGGTGCAATACTCACAAAGTATATGATTTTACTTACCTTATTTCATTTGTAGAGGACGGACCTATTCATTCATTGTACACATTTTAAATAGGAATTTGTAGTTGTTAATTACAAATAAAAATGATAATAGCTAATGGTATTATTAATTTATTTTAAAAAAAAAAACTGAAAAAGGTTTTAAGTTCTGTTTAGAGCTCATGGGGAACAGGCAGGGAACTAGCTGAATGTGATCGAGCCACCAGTTTTGTGAGGTGGAACTAGCCTAACCGCGACGGACAGTATGTAAAAGGTGGAGTGGAATTACACCACCCCCGCAGAGTTTGTTGTGCCCTGGTGTTTGGAGGTCAATTATACATCATTAGAAAGACGGAGAACCTTTCCCTAGAGAGGCCTCCCCTCAGCAGATGGTTAGGAGGAACCCATGTACCACTTGACCAAAGTGTTAGACAACACCCCTTTAATGGAATGCCTTGTTAGAAAATGCCATGCACACATAATGGGGTCACTTTCCAATAAGTATCACATTATGTAATTATGCAGTGTGTACTCTGAAAAGATAAAAGCCTGCATTCCAAAATTACTTTTTTGGTAGTATAACATTTAATTCACTACCAAGATGTGATTTATAAATATTTACATTGTATTTGAGCCAAATATTTTGGACGGGGAAAAAAATCAAGTTATGGTAGCATGGATATTAGAAAAACAGACCAGTGGTGAAACCATAAAACCAGAGCTCCCAGAACCTGTCTCACTTCCCTTGTAGCTCTCCGTGTTGGACGATCCCCCGGTGTGCTGAGAGGGCTTTTTTAGAACTGTTAGGAGTGCCCTCCTGTGAAATTGTTGTTTTTTAATTAGCTGTGCTTGGGACGGTGCAGTGCTTTGCTGGATAGATGCTGACGGCTGGGGTTCTGTGTTAGCTCACCGCTATGTTTCATTCACTCCCGTGTGGCCTGGCACTTTGTGGACATGCACACAAAATGGACACGTTTTCGCTGCTGTCAACCGATCCTCTCATAGTTTTGTAATCAACTTAACCTCGGCCCTGTCAAAATACGTCAATGTAATCCACCGCTAAAACCCGGAGGCCTTAACATTGTTTTCACCGCGATTGCCAAATGCCACGTTTTTGTTGTTGTCATCTAATTCTATACCTAAAAAGGAAGTAAAATGTGTCGAACGCCACTTCTCTTGGGTAAATAAAGGCAGACCTCTACAGAGAGACAAATCTAATGTTAGCAACACTAAGCTTAATATAATATCGCCTCAGCTTGCTAGGATTTTTAGTGCTCTGCAAGAAGCTGGCTGGGGCTGGCCCTGTTCCTCTGCAAGGAAGTATTGGGTTCTATGTCAACATGGCTCTACCTGTCCCTGCAGCATACGAGGATGCATCATCTGTCATCTCATAGCTTGCTAACCGTTTCCCAACCCATTACATTATGGGCCATTAAGGACCTGTTGGAGTGAGATGTGTTTGCGTCACTCATTACATTGGGCCTTCACATATACTGTAGGTCATTCCGAAATACTGTTTAATGATGAATATTTGATCAAAATATAGTTTAACGTATTCAACACATACCTGGACACATAAAAAATGTTTAATAGAATGTTTAATATTCTGTAAGTCATCTGTTTGTTGGTTGTTTTTGCATTGATATCTCAGTAAATCGTCACTTGAGATTTAACTGATAATTTAAGTGTGTGTGTGTGTGTGTATTTTCATGCCGAGTGTGAAGCGGGGGGGTTGTGTGAATTGGCTGTAAGCATGTGAGTGGGTCTGTGTAGCAGCGGCAGTTGGAACACAAAGCACTTTTCTGGACGAACTGGGAAGCCACAGAGGCTCAGCCACGGTAATGCTCATCACCACTTTAGAGGCCATGCTGGTGGCTGGGGATGAGGAAAGAGGGCTCTGTGGCTTTGTATGTGTGTGTGTGTGTGTGTGGGGGGGGGGGGGGGGGGGCCGGGGGGGGGGGGGAATACCCGGCCGGGTGTGCGCACAATAAACTGGATGATAGCAAAGGGGTGCTGAGAAAAACAAACAAGCAA
>JAOEHI010000024.1:5102097-5115961 GCA_025447815.1 Percopsis transmontana
CACATTCTAATCTGTCAATGGTGCCACAGCTCCATCTAGCCGATTGGCTTGCCCCTGATGGATGGGGTGGTAAGCCCGGGGGGCCCCCCCCCCCCCCCGGGCCGGGCGGGCAAGACTCGGCCTGGTGTGCTCACATTACACTGGATGATAGCAAAGGGGTGCAGAGCAACTCAAGCATGCAATTTGTTGCTAGCCACAATTTAACCTCATCTTCTAAAGCCGGCTGTTAGGCAGCCAGTGGGACATGTCAGTCAATGGAGAACGCTAATCAGTGACGGTGAGGAGAAACCTTTAGGGCCGCTGCAATGTCGTGATTTTCGTTACTGGCTTCCTTGGGCCTTCAAGTTTATTTTCACAGCATGACAACTCTTCATAGCAAAAAAAGCAAGGCAGCCACAAACCATAAAATGCAATTTACAAATTAGATTTTGGCTAAATCTGTGAAATTCTGTAATAGGCTTGGGGTTGTTAAAGTAGCCAGCCGAGAAATATACACACTCAGCAAATGTTTTCACTTTCAGTTTGCCAGAATTCAGTGTTTAAAATAGAAGAATTTCAGTTTGAAATCATGGGCATTTTCTGTACTCTAAAATTCACAATATATTTTACAGTCTATTTCTTAAGGTATTAAAAACAAATAAAGATTATAAATTATCTTCTGTTTACTGTTTTCTAAATAATTTATAGATGGGTAAGTCTAATATCCAGGTGTGAAATGAGTTTGGAAAAAGTCCATACTTGTTATAGAGGTGGCCTGGTTGAATGTGAATGACAAATTGAGACATGGCCTCAGTATTGGTGCTAGCTGTGAATGTGATCCCATTCTGGAATTCTTTTCCAACACGTAGGCTTTTCACAGATACACTACAGAGGACTGCCATGCTGGTGGCAAGTGCTGCATGCAGATTGTTGTGTGCCCAAGGCATACTCTCACACTTCTGTTACACATTCTGCCTCTACTTGGGAATCTGGGCAGTGTATTTATCTACACAACGGCCCTGACGTTTTTTTTTTTTTAGGGATTGGGCTTCTGTGTATACTGAATTTCCTCTCTCTCTCTCTCTCTCTCTCTCTCTCTCTCTCTCTCTCTCTTTCTTTTGTGCTGTGCTTCCTCTATCTCGCTTTCTTCCTTTGACTCTTCTTCCTTTGACTGGTATGGGTGCAACTTCAGTAGTCATTTCCTGTGGGACTTCTCCGCTGGCTGGCGTATATAGACACAGGAAGAGCAAAGATTTAGCCGACCCACGTCACCCGCGTATAAGCGCAAGTATTTGTACAGATATAACAAAACACATTTCATTGTCTTTTACCTCCTTTTTAATCTTCATCAAACGAGATTAGCCCCCGAACACTGGTATTTCTGCCCAGAGTGACTGACAGAGATTTGCACTTTTATCATTAAGTGTGACACTAAGCTGGTCAGAGCTTTGTCTTGAATGGAGGGTCTGACGGAAACAGGGGCTCCTAATCCTTTTATTTGTGTCAGGGCCAGATAGAGGGAAGAATGGGGCAGGGAGGGAGAGGGCTCCAGAATGCCACGGCCCTTGGCCCCCCTAACCGCGCCCCCCCCCAAGACCCGCTTCCACGGCCAAGTGAGCATGAGACTCATCTTATGTGGTCCATGCACTTCAACGGACACATGCACACGTGCACACACACACAAACACACACAAACACACACACACACAGACATACAGACAGACAGACACAGTCACACACATAAACAAATGTAAGCATGCCTCGCTAATATGAGAGTGGGTACCTGCCCGCACCCATACATCTGTGTGTGTGTGTCTGTGCAGTATAGCGGGAGGTTGAGTCTAGGATGAGATTAATAAAGTTTGCCGGTTCCCTGGTCGAGGCCCAACAGTGGCTTTTGTCCACGGGTTCACACAGGTTTGCGGGGCTTCAGCTCCTTTTGTGTGTGCGCCCTCGCGGTAATCCATCTCCAGCAGGCGTCCCCCGGGGCACTTTATTTACTCATTCAACTGTTTGGAAGTCTGTTAGACAGCAGATCTGATGCGGTGAGACCAATGTGATTATTTTAACCAGCGCTGCAGATTCCTGCCCACTATCTCCCCATGGTCTTAGCTGATAGGGTCCCCGGGTGGGTGAGAGGGTCCACAGGCTCATCCTGCTCTGTCGGGAGCCCCCGTTTACCAACCTGTGCCATTATCCTTCTTGGTTATTATAACAAGACATCGGTGTGGGATATTGAAAAAACTCTATTCACAAATGATCTTTTATTCTCTACGTACTTTTAAAAGGATGTTTATAAAACTCGAGGCTGACCTCACCGGCTTCCCCGATGGCGAGCGCGGTGCCAAGGAGTGAAAAAACAACCGTGTTTTAGTGTGTGTACCGTGAGTGGGATTTGGTTTTCCATCTATCAACACGGGGCACGGAGCTATGTATTTGGGCTAACCTCTGTGCCTAACCACTGCAGGCTGTCAGGGCTCCCTGAATTTACTCTCTTTCGCCCGCTGGTGTAGCTGGGGAATATGGTTGGACTCAGGCATCCCAGGCGGCGAGGGCTCCCTAAATTCTCTGTTTAGAGCCGGTCGTTGATTGGTGATGGCTGTCCTTGGCAGGAAAAAGAACCCATAAGAAAACAGTGCAGATTGGGTTTCTTGTGCTATCTGACTCGCTGCCGTCCGCTCTGACCAGCAACCCCCCCCACGGCCAGACAGTGTGATTTGTGCGCGGGGTCCCGTGACCCATGGAAGCTTCAAAAAGCAGCCGGGGGAAATATTTGGACGGCCCTGACAGGGGGGTGTGTGAGGGTGGTGAGGAGGAGGAGGAGGAGGAGGAGGAGGAGGAGGAGGAGGGGCCGGGGGTGCTTGCTCAGAGAACGGCTAAGAGGAGTAAGACGAGGCAGATGTGGAGGATCCGCAAAGGAAGGGTGCCCTGGCGTTGGCTCTCCTCCCCCAGAGAGAGCTGGGATATTGACACCGTGGCCCACACTGGGCATGACATGGGCATGACCTTACCTCTGCCTGGCTGGATGTTAAAAGTTCCCAGAAAAACGGTTACAATACATCTTTCTGGGAAATTCCACGACTCACAAGCACGGCAAAGTGATCCGGTGTCTTTGAAAAAGATGGGAATAAAACATGGACAGTCCTCAAATGTTTCGTTTTTTTTTGTTTCCCCTTAGCTTAAATATGCCCCCACTGGAGTTCAGCAAGAAAAAAATGTTTTGTTGCAGGTGACACCTCGTGTTTGTTCTATTGGTCTAAATATTCACGCCATTAGCCAGTGATATTGTTCAATTCAACCTTGTGGCTTTGTGGTACATTGTTCTATGCCCAGCTCTTCCAGGTCGGGTAAATGGAAAGCCCCTATTGAACACTAATAGCTCCCGTTGGCTGTGGTTGGACGCAAACTCAGCAGTTACAAAAGCCAACCTGTGGTCTGAGGCAGTACCAGTCAGCCTTTGGATTCTATGCATGTCGCTGCCTCCTCCTGAGAGCCACCCCCCCTCCCCCCCAGACTCCCCCCGACTCCCCACCCCTCCCGGGCGTCTGTCTGCCTCATGTTAGCCCGGCGTGGTCCTGCCGCTGCCCCGCAGGCCCAGCCACACAGGGTAGAGTCATCACGGCCCCAGGCCAGAGCCGCGCTCTGAAACCCAAGCTCCAAGCCTGCTGTGGGGATCCCAGCTGGAGAGACAGCTCTGGCTCTGAGCAGGAGCCTTCTCGCAGCGTGGAGCCAGGGTCACCAGTGGCCCCTCGCCCCTCCATCACTACCGTGCTTCTGACTGACTGCGCGTTACCTTTTACCCCAAAAGCCGACGGTTGGGTCGCACCTCGCGCACCTCTCACATCACGCCGCCCGAGGTTCTGTGATCAAAACTCCAATCTACATGGAGGCGCTTGCAATTGTCAGTTAAAATCCACGTCGGAGGAAAATTAGATATAGCTGTCATTTGCTCTCAAATGTTGAAAGCCTATAATACAGCAGGAAATGTATGACTGCTGTTTGAGTGTTTGTGGTATGACTGCGTGCTCATGGGTTTTCACAATCACTTAATATGTTCATATCCCACTGTGTTGTGTTTTTCATTTAGCTTTTTTCCAATATGTGTGTCTGAGCCTTCGTAGTTTACTCAAAATTTCTGTCAGCTTGTGTTCAATGTATACGTGTGTGTGTGTGTTTGCGCTTGTTTGCATTTTTATTTTTGCATGTGTGTGAAATGGGTCTGTCAGTCTGCCAAGCGCTGGACATGCCGTTGGCAGATAACACACGAGTCTGTGGATTCTCCTCCTGCTTGCTCTGTTCTGGAAAGCAGAGAGCGGTGCGTGCCGCCCAAACCACCATCACCCCCCCCCCCACACACACACACACACACACACACAAACACCCTCTCTCTCTCTTCTCTTACTCTCTATCATCAACCGACCAGGCTGCTCTCCCTGCTCTGGCTGCTCTCTCTGTCCTTTCCTGGGCCTCAGCGTCGGGGCTGTGGCCTGTGGATGAGTGCTACATCCTGGCTGTCAGCGCAGGGGTTAGCTGGGGGGATTGGCCCGTGGTGGAAGTGCGGTATCAAGCCCTGTCTGTCAGCTCCTCGTTTGCCCACCCCTAACCCCTCAGCACAGGCTACAGTGGCACAGCACACGCGGCTGCGACGGAAAGGCAGGGCTCACATCTCTGGGCTGAAAACGAAAGGATCGCCCCTATAGACAAGGCATATTCATGGCCGCGCCGCTGAAAAGGGGCTGTTTTAAAAAAAACTTAAGTGCTCGGGTGTTGTGTTTTCTAACAGACCAAGCAGGCTTTGACAGACGGTTTACTATTTTAGCCTGTATTTTATTTCAGGCACGTTTCTCTCTCGCTTTCTGACTACGGAAGGAAAGGCAGTCACCCGCAGCATGTATTTGCATACAGTTACAGCTTCCTGGTAACCTATGTTTCTAAATGGATGTGCAAACATCCATCCATCTGTCAGTCTGTCTCTCGGCCTGTCTGTGCCTCTCTCTGTCTGTCTGTCTGCAGATATAAAGCTAGTATACGTCCACGCGCGTACACATCTGTACCACACATGGTCATAGACAGGCATGCACATGTCAGAGGATTTGGGGCCATAATCAGATTAATTGGTGCATCTTTCCCTGGAAACATAACACACACACACACACACAGGGAGGCCTCTGGTAGCCTTCAGCTGGTTGCTGCTTACACTAACCAGAAACCAGGCAGCAGGCGCGAGGTCAGAAGGATCACAGAAACCCCCGCCCCCCCCGCCCCCCCCGCCGTTGCATCTTTCATAGCCGACCAACATTTTCATTCTGCCCAAGACAAACGGAAGTAGCACTAAATCCTCCGAGACTTCGGATGTTCATTGCTTTTGTTTCAGTTATATTTGAGTCCAAGAAAACATGAACATGAAAAATAAGCATTGCTTGGCAGAAACCTCAGGGCCATGTGAAGAATATCATTACATTAACTGTAAAAGTTATTAACATTCTGCTTGCTCATGCATGAAGGATAGCTTCAGTGCCTCAAAGCCTCTGTTTTTCCTATTGACCACAAGTATTTCTATGTGGGGCACTATCTGCGCTCGTGTAGCACTTGTATCCCTGGAACCCACTGTAATAAGTATGCTACTGGGCCAGTGGTGTTAATAGAAATGTCTTTCATTATATTTTTATAGGTTTTAGCCTAACCGCAGCTAAAACATGGGAATGCACTCCCCAAACTATCAATCTCTCTCTCTCTCTCTATCTTTCTCTCTCTTTCTGTCTTGTTTCCTTGAATTTACCTGTCTGTCTGGCTTCAACACATGTTGTCTTCCAAGATTATGTAATTGTATACTCATAATTACATGAACACATATTTGTTAATTTAACACTTTGTTAATATTTACTTTAGAAATCCTCTGATGCCAACTAAATTGGGTCCCGGTGACGCTAATAATCACTGTTAAGGTGTAGCTGTCATTACTACTGTTTATTTTCGTTCAGAGCGCCTAGCTCACGCTACCAGTGAGACGGGGTTAACTCTGAAAGGTCAGGGAAGACGTCAGTCACAACAGTCACATTTGCTACGGCAACGGCACTCTCATACTTCCTTGTCATAGCAAACATTCCGGTATTGCACTATGCCGTAAACCACAACCGAACACCTCCCAAAGCAAGAGTAGAACAGTCCGTAAAAAAAAATGCACTTACTCTTTTACACACATTCTGTCACTAATAACCTCTGACACACCCTAAACATCCACCCTCTCATGGGGTACATCTAGTTGGGTGTTTAAGATGAAGCCTGTGGCTCTGGAGCCAAAGAGCGAGCGGTGCCCTGCCACCCCACAGAGAAGACAGGAAGATAAGAGAGCGGGGGCGGCCTCTCCCCACAAAAACATCCCACCAGGAACTTACCTAACCTGGGGGGAAGACTGGAGGCCTTTAGGACTCACTGTCAAAACCTATGCACAGAGAAAAAAAGAACACAGACATATTTCTTTGTTGTCAGAAGTGTGTATTGATGGAATTTCGAGCATACGCTACAATTTCGAGCATACGTGAGTCTCGTTTCTAAGAGTGGGCAGAGATGTTCATGCAGTATAACCATTAATAATTTGAGGTTGTATTCTAACAGTGCGCCTATGTATGCCACAACTTTGGCTTTGTGGTGCGGCTTTTCCTACCAGCAGCTACATAAAATGAAAAAAAAAAAGATAGAAATAGTGCTCGTGACACACTCTTGGCAGAGACAGCTACTGAATTTAGAAGTTAGAAAATCGCTTATAGCCTGCAATATTCGAGAAAGCAAAGTGAAAAAGTAGCCATTTCTCCCAGACTATGCGTAATTAGGGAACCACGGGGAAGGAGAAACAGCGGCGCTAACGCAGGGATCAGCTGCATTAAAACAGATTTACACACCGCTAAAATGGGTTTCTTTTTCGCTCAATGGTTTCTCTTTTTCAGATATTTGAAGGAAGTAATAAACTGCACTGTCAGGCCTTTGAGTGCCCTTGATACATCTTTCATGGACAACAGCGCTCCATCATTTCTGCCATATAGTGCCTCGTATGTACAGCACTATTTCTCCGGTTGTCAGAGGTCTTGTGTGTTGACAGCGCTTGGTCTCGTCCAAATGTTAATGATTAGCTTGTTATTGTCTGGATCACAGATCTGCTGCATTGTGAACAATAATCCATTAGGCCCTTTATTCTTTCAAAGGGCAACCCGGTTCAACATTTATCTGTATTTTTTTAGTGCTGCTTGGCCCTGTGGTTAAGGTCTACAGATTGTTTTTCTTGATGGTTAAGTTCTTTTGAAGCTGACTGCATGGTCTAGAATGGGGCCCTGCACAGTGTAAGATGTCATACTCCCACTGTGCTGACCAACATGCTCTGTGAGCCTTGATGTGCCCATAACATTTAATGGTACTTTGGCAAATGCTAATGGAAACTCTTACTTTGCCTAGCAATCACATTTCGTTCCCTTCTCCTCTGGTTGCATTTGAGCCTGTTGTTTTTTATCTACCATAATTATTCATTTGCGTCTTTGATATATACGCAAGCATGAACCCATGGCTGAGAGAGAGGAGAAAGAATATGCATTATCTGCTAATTATTAAGATTAGAGATGGGATAAATAAACCAGAGCGAATGGGAACATTTGTCTTGAGTAAGGCACGGTTCCCTGCTTACTCTGCCCTACGGCGTGTAGGTTTGTGGTCTCTCTGGTAGAAAGAAACATCACAGACTGTCCCTTCAGATGCGAGGCTGGGACTAAGGAGAGGTCACGCTGTGGAACGTGCCTCAGCGTGGTATGAGGAAACATCTCGACCTCGCACAGGTTCAGACCCAAAGAGCCTGCTTCTCATTAGTCACTCTGATTCCCAGCGATAAACAATTCCTGTGGTCCTCCCGCCCAGTGGAGAAATCAATAGCAACAATTGGTGTGCATTACTGTACTGTATGTGGTGCATGTTATATTCTCAAGGGGTTTCTCTATTTGTTTGTATGTAGTGTAAACATTCAGCTTTTGTAGCTTTCTCTGAGTGTGTTTTACTGTATATGTCTGTTTCTCAAACATATTGACAAAAGTTAAACGTTTATCATTTTAGCAAACAGTGTGGGTATGTGTTCAGATTATATTTCAATAGTCTGTTTATTAAATTTTTGTAATTTAAAAATATGTTCTTAAATGAAGTGATTAAAGCGGCATTAAATCCTTAATAGCAGCATAGCAGTAGGCATGCTTATGGGTAGCTATGCTTATCACAGAAACCATCAGTTCTCACAAAGACTTACCGATGATCAATCTGTTAGCACCACATATGTCGAATGATACTAGTCAACGGTCCAGAACAATAGCACGATAGAATGATACAATAGTCTTTAACTTTTTACTTGCAGTCTGTCCTGCTTGGCCTTTATGGCTGGTGGGTTTATCTGTTACTACACTTCCGTGCAGATGCCTGACATCAAACCTCAGGGTGATAAAAGTGTCTTCAGCAGCTAAGTGTTTATGGTGAGCATCTGTAATGTTAGCAGGATCAAAGCTCTGGTGAAAATACATTAAGAAGGGAAACAGGAAAATAAACAAAATGGCCTTATTTTTGCTGGTTAGCCATACAATTAAATTTATGACATTGAGAAACCTTGTCAGGGAGAGGTACATTTCTGTCCTGCTATTCTTTATTACTGGGGGGGAAATACTTACGGCAAACCAAAAAGAAAACAGGCCAAAAAAAGAACAATAGCTATTTAAATGGAAGGGAGGCAAAGGGAGTTTTTTTGACACGTTTTACTGCCCTTGTAATATTTTCTCTTCTCTGCTCAGAATTAAGACAGTGATTGGGTGAAAATCATACTTGACAACATTTTCCTTCTCAATATATTTGGGCAACCGTTGAGCCACCCTCTGTATGAGTAAACAATTCCAGTGTCAAACAGGAGTCTTGTGGTTGAAGCTCTGTTTCTCAGGTTTGAAGAACTAGAGTTCTTTGGTGTAAATCCGCCGGGAGAAGCTGACTGAGTGAATAGGATTAGCTACATGTAAATGTCTTACTATTTTTCCCAGAAAAACCTCAGAGGTTGATGTTACTAAATACACAAATTTCGCTTTTTGACCCATAGAAAATAATAGAGGCATAAGTTGTGAGTATGTTTACAGTGACATTAAATGGCTATTGAACATTTGTTCTGCCAAGAAATCCATCGTTCGTGGACCATAATCAAATTTTTTCTCTTTCGCCATTCACTTCCATTGTTTCTTAAAGACATACAACATACAAAACAGATCACCATCTCTGGCAGTATATAAGTAATCCGGTTTAAAAACTTTGTTGTCAACATATATTTACTATAGTTTACATGCTGTATATTAAAATATACTTTAAAGGCTTGAGTTTCAAACCAAAACAACAATGTTTTTGTAAAACTAGTTTTAACAACAAGGGAAATTCCAGACCCAAATCCAGGAGTGTCCCTTCAGATGAAATTCTACACAACAAGAAACAACAACAAACCGAAGCAACTTGAGAGCACATGCTAGAATGTACAGAGGAACAGTGGAAGTGAATGGAGGTCCAGAATGTACCGCGAACGAGGGATTAATTCATGACAAAGGTCAGCAGGAGGACTTAATATTGTGCTAATGAAGCTACAGAGTCTAGGGATTAAGACAAGTGAATACACCCTCAAAATAATTATTGAAGGCCTTATTGTTTTGGGTTGTATTTTGTGACGTTTTTGAGCTATGCTATGTTTCAACATTATCATTCTGTACAGTAGCACATGCAACCAAGCGTGTAAGAGCCTGCAATTGGAACCGTGTACCACCCACACCTGTGGGTCCTGACGTTTCCAGTGACCTGCCAGGGGCTATGGAACTTAAAGTGGGAATTATTACTTGTGAGATAAGTATAAAGATAAGCCGTGTCCTGGCCTGTAAGATAAATGAGGTGACTGGACACTGTGAGAGGTGCACCTGACCTGGAAATGAATGGTGTGAAGGTGCAAGTGCAGCCCCCGAATCTCCTTTTTCAGCTACCCCCCCCCTCTCTCTCTCTCTCTTGAAGTCATGACGGCCCAGATCATTAGATTAGCAGACCTTGGAATTCTTAATGTGCTCTTTTTACATTTTGTTCATCAAGGGATTTTCTTTTTGTCATATTATTATTTTTAAGCATGCTTAAATTACAATTTCAGAAATGTTAGCATTTATGAACAAATCTTTTAGAAAATATGGTTTGTCAAATTTAAATCTTCAAAATGTAATATATACAGATGAACTAAAAATTGAATAAAAATATGCAACCATGGTGGATTGGTACAAGAAAAGTTATTCGGTTGGCCTTCCCTTTCGTTTCTTAAGGTGTGTGGGAGAGACATTCCTGACGCTTGGTATGTTAATTCAAAGCTCCAGGCCTTATACCAGCCTTGGTCCTTTGAAGTTTCTTTTCACACTAGCTGTCTTCCATCAGGTGAACCTCTGCCCTTTTACCACTTTTATTTATTAGCCAATCCCTCACCTGTAAAAGATGATAAACCTGACATGTTACAACTCTGGAGGCAGTTGCAGCTTTTGCTCATAGATTAATGATGAGGAGAGCGCTTTGTTAAACCCTTCGACAAATTTGAGCTTTAAATTTGATGACATGTACATGCCAAAGGAGTTTGCTCATTGGACAGCTGCCAAGAGATAAAAACAGTCATAGCATATCATTATGCTCCTACAGATATTATATACATTACCATTGAAATTTAATTATTGTCCTTTTCTATTTTATTACTGTCCTATTATATAATGTTGCATTACATTTGATTTGTGTTTTAAAGCATGATTTATAGTGTGAGATACATTCCTCCCCATTAGTTAACTGTAATATTTCTTCTGTGCTAATATGCTGCATTTTATTTTTAATAACAATTATTGTCAGACTGCCAGCTAATGTGCTAAAAAAGGTCACTCGCTGGTATAATGGAAGTGTGTGAGGGCAATTTGACCTGCCACCCAAAAACTCTTTGTGTGGTGGGTCAGGTTGTCAGTCAGGTTGGGTGTTTTTTTTTTTAATCATTTCATCTTTTCTGCGGGGCTCTCCCGAGACCCGTCCGACGTTTAGCAGCCTGCGACTCAGGACCTCGGGGCTCGTCTGAGCTCTGCCTGTATCCGAGCTGCCATTATTAGCTCTGCTCTCCAGAGCCACGCAGCTCATCTCTCCCCCGAGAGGGCCGCTGAGAAATGAAGCGCCTTGGCTCGGTGGCAGAGGGGCCAATAGCCTGACATGGAACAGTAATTACTCCATTGATATTCCTCACACAATAATACTGTCATATCTCATTTGCATAACCTCGCTCGGCTTCGCCGCGGCAGATGAATGCATATGATCTTGTCGAGGGACTATAGACAGCATATCAATGTAGGCCCCCCTTTTCTATGTGGCGGTCTTTTGGTTTCAACACAAAGGCTAAAATCTCAGAGGAGATTCATTAAACACTTTCTACAGTTTTGCTACACGTAGTACAATTCTGACTTGCCCTGAATGTGTTGAACTTTGTGTTATTATAACAGCAGAAAGCAAACTGTACAGAGAGAACTGCGCCTGTGATGGCAGAGGATGACTGTGTATCTATATGTGTGAGTGTGCTTGGGAGAACAGAGGTGTGTGTGTGTATGTGTGTGTGAGGGGGGTAGGGGGTGCAGTGACTGTCACAGGGCCTGCCTCAGCTCTTGGTTAATGGCCATTGGTCATAGGCTGTCTCCCCTTTATTTCTTTTGCTCCCCTGCTCCTTCCTCCCAGGTCTCCTGCCGGAGCAGCGCCCTCAGGCACGGCATCATTTATTGCTGTCAGGAGCCACGGGGGAGAGAAGGGGGGGGGGGGGAGTCGAGGTGGAGGGAAGAGGCAGAGGAAGATGTGCCGCAGTGAGAAGCCAGCGGAGGCGGCGGGGAGAGGCGGGCGGGTGGGCGGGCGGACGTGCTCGACTGTCAAATCTCAGCCGTTGAATATTTAATGGAGCCTGGAGTGTTTATTTAGTTAGCCTGTCGATTTTTAGTGCTCTGTCAATAGCGGCTCCTGTGTAGCCTGCTGATGATCTTTAGTGTCTCTTCCCCCCGGAGAAGCCAGGCGCTAAACGCAATTATGGATTTTCCTCCACCGCAATGTGTTTGATATTTTTACTGATCTAATTTGCAATCTGGTAGTTTATTGTTTGGCATTTTAGTGGCGCTCAAGTGGCGAGGCAAATTTGATTTCCCCTCATAATTCTTTATAACTTCATTAATGCTGTTAGCACATTGGCACAGGCCTTAAATAAAGCAAGAGAATCATCGCGTGGATGAATGCATTCCTGTTTTTATTGTCTCCATGCCCCACTCTTTTCACTCATTGTGGTTGTAATTAGAAATCATCCTAGTGGCATGCCGTCTTAGTGAAATATGAAATCATTATTAGATTTGAATGGGTCCCTTCATAGATGCGCGTGTTTTCTGGTGAACATTCGCCGAAATTTGTTGTGGGAAAGAGAGAAGCAAAAATCGACGCAACTTCCGCGGAGACAAACGAGGGCATTAGCAACAAACGTTAGAGTCAAAATAATGGAGGTGAGATGTCTCAGAGACGCCGCAGTGTGTCCGCGTGTTTTTCACAGAGCTAGAGGATTTCGAGCTCTATGACGGATGTGTTAGTTAGAGGGGCCAGCATTAGCTGTAATGCTGTTAGCATGTAGCGGCGTGAGTGATGCGCTAGTTAGATGCCCAGCAGTAGAGCTAATGGTGTTAGCGCGTTTGAGCCTTCAGAGGGATGCAATCGGTTAGGCTGTGATGGATGAGTGTCGCGCCACGGAGGCCTGTGAGCCTTCTCATTCGCCAAGCTGTCAGCTTCTTAAGTGGACGTGCACAATTAGTGCTGAAATCAGAACCTGCGTAATCTGATGTTAGGCGGGACATACAAAAGGGTAAAAATGGCCAATCTTTCCAGTGGTGAGAGAGTGGTGGTTACTATAAACGGTGCAGTCAAAGCAGTGAAAGAGAGAAGGGGGCTGATAGGAATCTTACTGACTCATTTCGAGCCGTTCAGAGGGGCTGCAAGTGGTACATGACACTGAAACTCTCTCTGGTTTCGGTCAGGAATGTGTGCGGTGATGGCGGACACCTCTGTCGCTTTCGTATGCGCTCAGCTCATTCTCACAGTTTGGCTGTTTTACGATATTTTAGACGAAAGTATCACCTAAAAGCGCCTGTTCTTAAAAATAATCTGTTGTCACGATGGCCCCCTTGTCATGGCTGTATGACAGACGATCAATGTCAGGTGTCACGAGAGACAGACAGCAATACACATTCCACTTCAGGGCTATGAGCAGGGCACGTCTCTCACATACACATGCATGTATGCACACACACACACACACACACACACACCCACATATACAGATGTACAGACCCACAAGCGTGCACACATACACATGTTCAAGCACAGCAAATTTTAACGCTCAACGTAGTTTCCAAAACAAACATTGAAAATATCAAAGCTGACCTGGCCCTTCCTTCTAAGATGTACCTACATTAACATAACCTGTTCTCACCTGAGCTCGTCATATCCACATAGCTGTCATTACTGGGAGGATTATAGGATAGACTACACTTGACTGTTAAGTGAGATGAGTGTTTAGGCTCAGCAAACTTTCCGCCCACAAATCACATTATCGCCCGTTTGCTGTTTTGCGTATATATATATTTATGCTATCTTAATCTGATTTCAATTGAACAGACTGAAAAGCAGTTGCTACGAATCTTCCGCAAGAGACTTAAAACCCACCTCTTCAAAATCCATCTCGGTACCTCGGTACCTCGGCCACCGATCTTTCTACCTCATAGCACCAATCCCACAAACACTATAATCCCACTATAACAATCCT
>JAOEHI010000024.1:5124635-5183502 GCA_025447815.1 Percopsis transmontana
GTGTGTGTGTGTGTGTGTGTGTGTGTGTGTGTGTGTGTGTGTGTGTGTGTGTGTGTGTGTGTGTGTGTGTGTACGTATGCGCCCCTCTGTCTGTTTGACACATTCCACCACTGAGCCCTCTCCAAGGCAGCTAACTACCCCTCAGTTTCTATGGTTACAGCCATGCATCCACGCCAACCCTTCACACTCAGAGACATATTTGTTTGGCTAGTGTAACTACGTTCCTACAAAGAACACAGCTTTTTAGCATAACACCTGCTAATCTTGGGATTTAGCTCTTTGAAGAGGATTGCTGATCAGAAATTCAAATATATTATTTGAATGCTAATCTGAATCTTAATCCCTCGCCCCTGGGACTTAAAACATCCTGTCTTTCAATGGACATATTTATTTTTGATTTGCTTTCTCTCTTTTCACCTCTTTTTTCTCACATCTTTCTCACATATCTCCAGTTATAACTCTCTGTGATTATTATTGATGGTTTTGTTTTTAAATCCACAGAATAGAATAGAATAGAACAGTACAGAATAGAATAGAACCCCCCCCCCCCACCATCCCAGACGTAACATGGGTAGTAGGTATGTGCAGTATCTCTGATCTGGAGACTCCTAGAGAGTGGCATGCTATTATCGTCTGCTCTGATGTGAACTTAAGGTCAGTCTGTGCTCTCTGTGAATCTTTTAGTGGGTGAACCTCAGGGTGGCTAAACTCCATCACTATGACCCCCTGAGCATCTCCGCCTTCTCTGCCTCTAATGTTAGAGCTGCTGCTAAACCTCGCCAAAAGGACAAAATGACTACATTACGTAGTTGTACACATTGCTGCTGCCTTGTGCTTTGTTAAAACAACTTTTTTTTTTAACTAACCTATGTAGTTTAAGGAGCATTAAATAAAATGTTTAAATGTGTGTATATACATAGATAGATAGATAGATAGATAGATGTGCTGTATATACTGTATGTCAAGATAATAATTCCCTGAAGTCAAGATTATGATTCCTTAAACAAATAAAACAAAAACAAAAAACACAATATTGTGATGTAATTTCTGGATATAGTATGATACCATACATATTTTAATACATTATTTTTAACTTCATTTATTCACTTTTTCATTACAATTAATCTTTTTTGATATTTCCTATATTATGATTTTTGTGATCTCGTGTAACGTCCATAGATTAACTAGTCAGAGTTAAGAGAGCTGTGTTCAAAGAGGCCAGAGCATCAAGGGACTGTTAAAGCAGGACCACAAACAGACAAATCCACATTTCGTGAACAAGTTCTAAGCCCGGGTTCCCTTGTATTATTCCCCTACCAAACTAATTTTTGGGCTTCGACCGAATCTCTGTTAAGTAAACAGAGCCTCTCACAGGGCTTGACGGCATCACAATGAATGTCCAGATCATCTGTGGTCATTAAGACCAGGGCAAACACTTTACTTCACACCAATATACCACAGATTGGATGAAGAGGAGGGGTAAACACACAAGAGCTTTTTTTCTTTTCGTTCGCCCATATTGTCTCTCTTTCTTTTCGGGGTATCTATTAATCCAGTATCTTTCAGCCCCGGTAAACTCTTCAAGATGGACACTGCTTGGTTCAGGGTGGAAAGGGGTCAAGCTCCATTGGCCCCCGCACGGAGCTGTGGAATTTTTCATTAGTGCACAGCTGGGTCACAAGTGGCTCCAAAGCCGTCTTAATATTGTGTCGGCCCACAGATTAGGAGCCCAGAATAGAGGCTAAAGCGCGATGCTCTCCACCAGAGCCTGTCTTTGCATATTTACTAACTTGTGCTTTAGAACACCTCATATTACTGTTTGTTTTATCTCTTAGACCCAGAACCCTCTGGGTCAATAGTAATTTTAAAGGCCTCCAATCCAAATGTTGTTTTTTAACCGTTTCAGCTCTGAAATCTGCAAGCGGAGTCCATTTATTTTATTAGGGTACAGTAAGTAAAGTTTGTTGGTACTGGTGAGAGAGTTCTGCACTTTTATTACAATTACAACTCAGCGGTTATATTTGGATTATTTTGAAACAGTCGTTGGGATGGATTTGGTTATTGGATTGATTGAATCAAAGCTGATGTAAGCACCATGGCTTGCTGTGAACACACAGGGGCTAACAGACCCCTTTTCAGTTGGGTCGGGCTTAGAGGCATAAAAAAATACTACAGTATCTGTGGGCAGTTAAAGGCAGCCATAGCGCTATAACATATGATAGCCATTAGACTTATTGTAGCCATCACTCTCTCCATTCCCGGGCTCTTTCAGAAGCAGCAATCAGCCTTGATGGCTCGTTGAGAGGGCCAAGCCCTTAATGGGCGTTCTCTGTTCCATCTCACCCAGATTATCTTGAAAAGGACAGACAAAGGGAGTCCCAGCGATGGAATTATTAAAAATATAAAATGGGTGCAGAGGAATTTACAATGGCTTTTAATGGGAGCTATGGAGACCTCTCTGTCTGTTCTAGCCTGCTTGCTTTAAGAGAGTGTGTGCTGTAAAGATGTCAGGTCTCCTGCGGGGTGGCCCAGAGAGATGGCCCCTACAAACAGCTTTGGTTACTGGGGTTCAGCTAGTGACAAGAGACAGACCAAAGCACTTAATAAAAAGCTTGTAATTCACAGTTGCCTAATTTATTTGTTTAAGGTTGAACTTTACTATTTTTTTAAACAGGTAAAGCTATAGGAACAAAGCAAATCAATAAATGAACCCATAGTTGTCATTAATTTGTCATTCACACTATTGCTCACAGCAAGGGAGCATAATGTTTGTGCAGAGCTTAAAATTTTGAGCCTAAATGTAATGTTGCATTCATTTTACATATCTGGAACGACAGCTGTCCAAACAGAATATGTGTGCCTGCCTACTTACTCTTGTGTTTAGATGTGTACTTAGCCTTCTCTGCTGCCCACTACACTGTCCTTTACACAATACACAAGCTTTGTTCTACCTGTGTGGTTGGGAGAGCTGAAGTCTTTCCATAACATCCAGAGAGGGACCTTGTTTTCGTAGATTAGACTCTGACTCATTAGCAGCTACATGCGAACCAGAAGCATTGGATCACTTGAGGCTGCAAAACAATTCTCTGCACAGTGCTGTTGCTTTTGACACATTGTGTAGATTCAGAGGACTGTAAAAAAAATACTTTTAAAGTACATTTTTGGACCATTACATCGATATCTTTTATCCATATTTTTAGTTGTGTCATCTGTGTTTTATTTTTTAACCTTAAAGCAATGACAACACCCCCAGCCTCAGTTCCCTATCAGATCCTTCATAAAGTGTCAACAGCATTTGTATGTCATGTGGCCAGGATATAAATTTATATGGTTTATGTTGATTATCTATTATGTAAACTGACATAACTAAGCCACAACTCAGAGGTTGACACATCTACAAAACGCACTATGGGTTTGCAATCATTTGGATAATGACTTAGCAGTTGGTATTTCTTTGTGCAGCTGTACAATATAATGTTAGACTCTGTTGGTGTCTGTGTGGATAGGGGCTGGTCTGAGGACCTACACATTCCAACACAAAGGAGCTGCCGTGGCAATAAAGCACCATATTTATTTTCTAAAAGTGCAGGATAGCTGATACTGGAAACACTTCAGCTTAGACTAACTGTTCAGAGTATCTTTTTACATGTACTACAGAGCTCTTTTCAACAACTAGTACTATGTTGTGTTCTTTCTGCGAGGCAGGGCAGGTGCATACGTTAACACATCTCAGCTATTATCTCGCCGTTCGCCTTGCCAAGTGGAATGCCTCGTTGGTCCCTGGTGAACTCCAGGCAGTAGGGGGAACAGGCAGAAGCCAGTGGCCAGAGCCTTGTGCTGAAGAAGGCACCTTTGGGCCATTAGTGGTGTACACATTTCCCTTTAATGTGTTTTAGTTTTACCTGCTGGGAGTTTAATTAAAAAACAAAGAGCCTCAATTTAAAGGCCATTATTATGCTAATGTAGAAAGCGCAGGATGGTGATTAAGCAGCTTTTAGAGCTGACTGGAGCTGGCCCTGGGGATGGGAAGGATGGAACATTTTATTTGGCTTCATTACTTTCCTTGAATCTATACTCCAAAGAGAGAGGCTGATACAATGAAAGCAGGTCAGTAAACGGGATCATCTATGAATAAAACTGTACTTACTTAGTAGTACTTACTTATAGTTTATATAAAAAAATATTACGTTCTTGAACTCTACACACTCTTGAACGTTAGTAAATGTTGTTTTTTATGTTATTACTGTCAACAGTCATCAGCAACACTGATCACCCTCCAGAAGAATCTCACGGTCCTTCATGGGGCCCCGACCCCCACTTTGACAACCACTGAATAGCAGTCATGGTTACTGATGCAGACAGCCGTCTCTTTAGAGTTATTCCTCTCAGTCGCATGCTGTAGTGCAACTACCCAAGCCTCAACACCTCTGCAAGCAATTAAACAATTAGATCTTACAGTAAATAAGCAGATTTAAGGTTAGCGGCTTTAAAGATGTGGGTCCAATATACATGTGTGTGCTGTATAAGACAACAAAACCACACATAAAGAACATTTGAGAAGGCTTCACAGGGAGATTCATTTGATGGTTTGCCTTCATTCATGTGTGAGCACTGGAACATCTTGGTCTCAAGCGTTAAACTTGCATCAATTGTCACTGATGCTTTTAAGGCTGATGCTCAAAGCCCGTTCCACATTAAGTGTTGGTTTCACGGAGAGCCAAATAAATGGCTGTTCTCTGTTTAGCTTTAGTTATCATTTCATCCAACCAGTTAAGGATCTCTGCTGCCGCCATAGTTACTGTACAACAAGCGCGTGGGGGGACATCTTGTTTCATTGTTCCACGTTTTGAATAAACATTGATAGTATTCATCCCTAACTCTGCCCGTGACTCATGGCCAATTTTTAAATATTTGTTTAAGCAGGTAAGATCTGAATGAAAATATCACAGCTTCTTCTTTAAATCTGAAACAATACGTTCTATTCAAAATACAGTGGATGCAGATGATACTGTACAATTGTATTAAGAAAGTTTGGACTCTAGCAGCAACCTAAAGAGAAGTAGGCTGGCTAGAGGGGGGGCCTTCAGGTAGATGTGGCTTGTAAATCTGACAACTGGGTGCTCCACACGCCCTCCCTGCTGCCTGAAGGCCTCTGCTTGACCTGCCGTGTATGCCTCAGCTCTCCTTCAGCATGATTGGCATGGCCACGGGTTTCCCGCCCCAAACACCAGAGCCCATCTTCAAAGTAATGGCTTACAGCTGCTGCCTGCGCTAATCCTCATCCCCTTTGTCTTTGAAGGGATGTGGTGACATTACAGCCCTGGCTATTCTTCCCTTAAATTGTTGTGGTATTTCTCTGAGTGTTGCTCAATAGCAAAATGAGAGTAGGTGTGAGTGGAGCGTGTGGAGCTAAATGTGCCACTCCCACCCCGTGCACGCTCTCTCTCTCTCTCTCTCTCTCTCTCTCTTTGTATTCTTCTGGGCTTCTTTTTATCCCACCCAGCCTTCCTGGCCCTTATCGCTATGGCGAAGGCATTACAAGTAATGTCTGCAGAGGGAAATCATGGGCAACATGTGGTGAGAGCTTAAGATGTTGTCACACTTTAAGTTGCCTATAATCTGTTCAAAGGGAAGGTGCATACTTCCCCAAGGTGCCTTAAAAGAGGGGAAGGAACAGAGGCCCAGCAGCAAGACGGAGGGGTCCGTCAGATGAAATACTGTACACGACAGCACTTTAGCGAGGGATTTGTCTCATCTCCCGCTTGAAGAAGAAGAAGCGTTATGGTGCATTACCATAAGAACCTGAACGGTGTGATAGGGTGTGGAAAAAAAAGGCAGGACTGCGCATTGCGCGGAGGTGACGCGCAATTACGCGCACGTATAGGATTTAAAACGGGAGGGCGTAATGATTCCGTTGGGAGATAGGTATGTGCTGAGACGGACCCTTTTTTAAAAATGGAATTCATGAGAGGAGTGCTGGGGAGGCCTGGGTAAATATTGACGCTTCCCTGCTTGAGATGTGGCCGTTGATCCACACAGGAGGCTCTCATCACTTGATCTATGCGCTCAGGTGTGGGAGGAGAAAAGCGAGAGCCGGGACAAGGGCTTCACGCTGGTGGTCCTCTTTGTGGTGTTTCCCACAGCCTAACCCCGTCCCTGTCCCCCAATAAACAGACAGGCGTTAAGGCCCTGATCAAGCCCATGTTGACCTGCCCCTGCGTCAGTGGGAGTCACATTACCCGCGCTAAAGGTCGAGAGTGTGTGTTTTATGCACACACACACACACAAGCTGGGTGATGACTCACGGGCAGGAAAACAGAAGCCAAACCTTGCTATGAGGTTATCTCACACACGTCGTCTTGGCTGTTGTGTCCCAGTAGGTATTTCCAGAGAGCTTCCTTGTTGTCTAATGTTATCCCTGGGAGAGAGAGCCCTTGTTCTTGACATGTTTATTAATGTAGGCTATATATATACAGTATATATATAGATATATATCTATATATATATATAGATATATATATATATATAGATATATACTGTATACTGTACTGTATATACTGTATATATTTATATATATGTATAAACATATTATCATCATTTACACCCTCTGCTGTTTGGCATGCTGGCCCACTGGCCTGGGCCTCAACCCACTAATCAGGTAATGTCGGGGAGGCTGAATGGCGTGCCTCCCCCAGGGTCAGCCCTCACTGCCCACACAGTGGTGTTGTTTTAAAGAGCATTCTTTAGCAGCTGAACTTGGAAAGGTATTAAAGTGGGATTAGGCTCCTCCACAATCCACTGCTTGTGTCATTCAGGGAGTAGTGTTCTGCTCTCCTCTCCCCGCTGACCCCCACCCCAACCCCCCCAACCACCACCACCACCCCCCAGCCCTCCTCTGTTTGATTGTGGCTAGCCGCGGGAGTGGGACAGACTGCGCCTTTCAAAGGAGAGGGGTAGGGTTAAATCCCTAGTCCACTGCTCCCTGCTAATTCTCCTTGTTCCTTAGAGAAGGATTTACTTCTGCTGCCAGCTCCTCAAAGGCCCTCTCTGCCCATCCGAAAAGTCGGCGTTGCCTTCCTGTGGAGGTGTGGTTGCCATAGAAGGGGCGTCATGCATGGCTATTCCATCTGAACCCCGCAGAGAATGGGGAGCAGGGACTGAAAACAGGCAGAAAGTCCGGATTAGACCAGAGGACAAAGCAGGACAGGAAGATTCCAGAAGCGACGAATAGGAATTACAGCGGCAAAAATAATGCAAAGTGACAGAGAGGGGAAATAGAAAAATAATGGCTTACAAGATTAGACTCGGTAAGGAAAGGGAATAAAGGAAAGTGGGCTGAATAAGAATGTTTTCATCTGGATGAGAAGATTTGAGAGAGTGGTCGTAGGTGAATGCGAAATCCTGGACACATCACAACCACGCTAACAAGTCATTTCCTCAGCTTTTCCGTGTCTTTCTTAGGCTGAGCCGCCAATCATTAGCTAAACATTAGTGAGAGCTGGGTCTTGACAGATTCATCACCCCTTTTTTCCATCCCAGCATGCAACATGCTATTCCTGTTGAAACTTGAAAACATTGTAGTTATTGAATATTATGTTAGAGGTATCAGTTGGTGTAAGATGTTTACTATAAATAATGTAGCATTCCTCTCGCATATTATTGACCAGAGTTGGCAAATTGTTTTATAAGATAAATCCAGGTTGGCAGGTCAGTTAAACAAGAACTCAGCTTGTTTGAGAAACATGCCAACATTTCTTTTTCATGGGATTATCCTTGAGGTTTTTCCATAGTTGAATAATAAGCTTCTTAACTTATTGTAATAAATGAAAGATTAGAGGATTTCATGAACCCTGCCGTCTTGATGTCTCTGTTGTTTTACTAGTGTGTGATCACTCAAATAAAAACAACAATTTGCTTTTGATTTTTTTTTATTTTTTTTTACAACTATTGATCATTGCAGATGAATGCTATTTAGAATGAAATTAAGTGTTAATGCGTTCCATGATGTCATTTAGATAGCATATGACATTGAACATTAAAATTGGACATTTTATCAGTGCTTTTTTGATAATGGGCCTATTTGTAGTCATTAAGTTCAATTCGAATCGTTGTAGCCCATGGCAGCACCAAAATCCACACCATTGTGTTTCCACAACGCATACAGCTGCTCTGCTGATCTATGCCTATGTGCACTTGCTCACATGCATACACAGACACACTTCCTATCAGTACTCAATCAGCACCTACTAGGATATTACCATAACAAAACCATCCTTTGGTTTCCCTCTATTCATATTTACACATTATATTCATCACTATCGCTCATCCCTGTCCTGAACCAGCAGATGATGTCAACTACTGCTCTCTCTGCCTCCCTGCCTCGCACAATGAAATAGATGTACAGCACAAATAGATAGGCGGCTGCCAGCTGTCTTCCAGGCCAGGGCAAACAAAGCAGCCGCTAATAAATCCAGCTTTACTGCTGGACAAGATCAACCACACTGCCTGCCTTCTTGCTCCGTTTAATGTGGCTTCTTCTGAACAACAGAGAACAAATTAAATGCCTCTCAGCCACCAATAAAACAATGCAAACATCTTCCTGAAAGGATATAAAAGAAGATGGAGGTGTTGTCTGGTGAAATGGTGATGAAGGCACTGTTGTGCCGTAGAGTAGGCTGAGGAATATTATTATGGTGTAAGATGAGATATGAACAGACCACAGGCCAGCCCGGTAGTAACCCATGAATCAATGTCAGCATTCAGAGATATGATATCTGATGCATTTAGAATGGAATAATACTGGCGTGGGTATAGTATTCACAGGCGCCTGATTGGGATCCTCGGGGTTAGCGCGCTTATTGCTGTACAACAAGGTGATGTAGCCCGGATTTCAGATATAGGAGAGCTTATATGGAATGATCCAGAGCTGGATTCACCGCTATTGTCACATATTAAAAAAGCAAATGAATGAAGAAATAAATGCATGTCTTTTATTTGTCTTTCTACACCAGGTTGTTCGCCACCAAGTGCAGTGGCTGCATGGAGAAGATAGCGCCCACAGAGTTCGTCATGCGGGCCCTGGAGTGTGTCTACCACCTGAACTGCTTTTGCTGCTGCGTGTGCGACCGGCAGCTGAGGAAGGGGGACGAGTTCGTTCTGAAGGAGGGTCAGCTCTTGTGCAAGGTCGACTACGAGCGGGAGAAGGACCTGCTCAGCTCCGTCAGCCCAGATGACTCAGACTCAGGTGCTTTCCCTGCCCTCCTTCGCAAGTCCATGGCAACAGACACCGTAGTGCCACACCGCGGTGTGGCACTACGGTGTTATGCTCTGTAGGCTGTGTTACAGTGCGGTCATAGCCACCGTAGAGGACCCTAACATGGATCTGTCCTGAACCTCGTATCCTGCATCACCACACATCACCACCAACACAGGCCCAGCTTGTACGTCACTGAACTGGTTTTCCAGATCTTTCTTTGTAACTGCTGACTGCTTATAATAAACTACATTTTCCACAGAATTATGGCGAGGTGCAGCGTAACAGCAGAGTTTTACACCCTTTAAAGCAGTGCAGGCAATAAAAAGTGGGACTTCTAAGATGGCTGCATCTGTCGCTTTTTTTGGGTGGTTGATTTTGTAGTATTCTAAATAGGGCAAGGAGTGTAGCTTTATGATCTACAGTAGGAAGTGGAAACAGGACGAAGCCAAGCCACACTGTATTAATGACTCTCTGTGTGCGTGGGCAGGGTCTGGTGCTGGAAAGAATTAAATCACTGTATCATGGTGAGTGACAGAGGGATTTAGGTTCTTTCTACAGAAAGCCGAGCTGCGCTTCCACTCTTATCAGCTCAAGTGTTCCTTGCCTCGGCTCCACACACGATGAGGCTTCTCGCCAAGCCTCACTGTTCACTGCCATCTGGCTCACATTTAAACATGCACAAAAGCAGGGAATTTGTCAAATACATCTGTGCCTGTGTCAACTTTTGTCAACTTATGGGAATATTTGCTTTGCTTCCTCGTTTGGTTGTGACCCAGTGTATCACGGAGGCGTGTCTTTGTGCTGAGCTCCAGCAGTCAAGATGGAGAAAATGTTGACATGAACAGAGGTTAACCTCGGCATGTGGCAGATGAAATGTAGGTTTTTCAGCAGAGAAATGTAAAGACATATCAGAACCAGATGACACAAGACACTGATCCATCACGTATTCATCTCCCAGCAGTCACCAGAACCCAACGTCATTAGGCTTCATTAACAGTGCTGCTGGTTCTGATTTGGAGAGGCTTGTTTTCAGCGTAGAACCAAGTGAAACTGAAGTACTTACATCAGTCCCCACTAATGTTACATTAAGTGACATATTTCACAAATGATCAGTAAAAGTATTTGCTGTTAATTTTAGTTAATCAATTAACCTAAAGAAATATGAATGTGCCTTAACAGTGGGTACACATTATTAACAAATGCATGTCTACAACAAATATATTCATACTGGTGAAAAAGCAGTGATAATAAACAATAAGAAACAACAAGACCATTTAAATATGGAATACTATACAACAAACAAATACATACATTTTGCTAAGTAATAATACTGGTGTAACAGCAAGTACATTAACACATTAAAATTCAAATAAAATAAAGAAAAAATAATTATTAAATGAATAATTATTCTAGTAACAAATCAAATCTCTTGATTTAGCATATTAGCTTTATTGCCCCAAACAGAAATATCCTGCAACCAACACAATAATTTCATAATCCAGTAGAGTAAAGATCACATTGTTTGGCAGTGCTACTGGGGTTGCATTTCTCAAGTACACGTGCAGCCTTTTTATGTTTTGGTGGAGGTAGTATTCTTATCAAAGATTGATTTAGTGTAAATCGGACAAAGCTGAGTACTATAAATTTTAAGTGACACAATGTCCAGTTAAATGACAAATGTGTGGGTTTTTTTTGTGCTCCCCCAACTAGAGCTCCAGACTGCTGTAAGCCTATTCTTCTTGTCATACATTGATAACAAAGTATTAAAAACATGTGTGTCTTTCGATTATGCACTTTCTGAGTTTCTTTCTGAATCTTTTGCAATATAGGGAAGAACAAAATGTATACAGTCAGCAGATTGTCACACAGTAAAATCATTTTCATCATGTACTGATGTCTTGAATGACTATCTGCAGAGAAAAGTGACGATGAGGAGTTGGACATCAAGCCAGAGAAAGGTGTGGGAGGCCAGGGGAAGGGCGATGACGGGAAAGATCCCAGGAGGCCCAAAAGACCACGCACCATCCTGACCACTCAGCAGAGACGGGCTTTCAAAGCCTCCTTCGAGGTGTCTTCTAAACCCTGCAGAAAGGTGAGTGTGACTGTTTGTCCTCACGTCATCCCAAATATCTAAATCAGTGGTTTTCAAACTTTTTGAGGGCCACTGAAAACAGTGAACCACATATTTTTTATAGCATAACATATACATCTATAAACAACTATGAGCACCATTGAAAAATGTATGCATATTTTATAAAACTAGATATTAGATAATTAAATATTCTCAAAATGTTGAAAAAATCATGTGAAAACCACTTGTACATAAATCACAACAACAACTTTAAGTCTGCTGTGATACTGTTTCATCTTTTGTTAATGAATTTTATGATATCCCCCACTTTGCACTGGGCATAATGGACACATGGAGAATTTAACACAAGCCTTTATACCACAAGCCTTACAGTAGTTTCACAAATAAAATTCTCAAATTCAAAAAATCTCCCCCCACCTCAGAACTGTACTTTGAAGTGGCGAGCGGCATTCTGTTCTGTGTTAACTGAGGTAGTGTTGTAACGCAGTCCGCCTGCGCCAAATGACATACTGAGAGAGGAGTACAGCCTCCATAGACAAGCCCCTTAAAACATGCGCTGCACCCGGTCCAAGGCTTTGAAGACGCAGTAACCGGGAAGTCCAAAAGGGCCGCTGCATTAATTCAACAGTCGTTGAAATCAAAGCAAATAAAAGAGGCAAAGTGCCCATTGGGACGTTTGCCAATTATACAAAAAACACAAACTATTTCAATGTGTCGTGGACTGTTTTGTTTTTCTCCTGTGATGGTGGAGCTCTTTCGTCTTCCTGCTCACAGGTGAGGGAGACGCTGGCTGCAGAGACAGGACTGAGCGTTCGGGTTGTGCAGGTGTGGTTCCAGAATCAGAGAGCTAAGGTGAGATCAGCTAACTCAGAATTTAAATGTTTGTGTTTGTTTAGCTCTGTTTGTCAAGCTACAACAGCTTAGTTCTGTCTTACAGAGGGAATCCATCCAGTAAATCACCCCGGTTTTGTGTGTTAAATGTATCACCACATTCCTTTGACAAAAGTAAAGTTAGCGTGCACGAGGCTGCAAATCTACCTCTTTCCTACAGTAAATGTCTACACCCTGCTCTTCTACGATCATTATCTTTAAAAAAAAGCTTTGATATTTGACAATGAAGTGCTCTCAGACACAACTTAATGCAGTTCATTGGAGGGTGAGCGCAAGAAGCATCCTTTTTAAATTAAAGAGATCACATGTTACGTTTTGGGAGTTCCTCACAACTTTGACTCCTTCTTTTTAGATGAAGAAGTTGGCAAGAAGACAGCAACAACAACAAGAGCAACAGAATTCTCAAAGACTTGGCCAAGGTACGATACACATAGAAAACCATTATCTTAACGCTGTTATTAAACTGTTATTAATATTTTTCACATTATTGTCATTCACATTCTCTAAATAATAAGTATATCTCACATTCGTACATTTGTACGTACATTTGTAAGTACATTTGTACGTACATTTGTACGAATGTGTCTCAGGACATTCCAAAACCTAGATTAGGCTATATTTAACCAATAGAACACGAGGGTTAGGGTTAGGGGTAGGTCCTGCTGTTATGGTGGTCAGTGAACTAGTGACATATATACAGTAACACCAGGGTCCAAACACATTTCAAATGATCAGATTGAGTGATCGGACCATTGTATGTAAAACCATTTAATCAGGCCATTTATTCTCTTCAAAATCAGCTCATGTATAAGCACCCTCAGTTAATTCCCTGTTCCTGAGGGTTTTTTGAGTATGAGAAGGCTAGAGCTGTAGAATGTGTAGAAGGGTGGGGCCAGATTGCATATTTGCAATATTTTTTTGGTAAACTCAAAGCTAACGGCCCTATGCCTTTCTTTGCTATGAGAATAACTCTGGTTTATCCATGAAACAAATGAGCTGCAGTTCCACGCATTCACCTATAGGGAATGTAAGGGAAGAACATAATATTTTACTTGAAAAGTCAAATATTCCATTCAAATGAAAAGTTATGGAGCCCAAACAGAATGAATGGCAGACATGATTTCACAATGGCCTCACCGCTTTAAATGGGAGTGCAGAGGGCTGTGCTCCAGCGACGAAGCCACAAGCACTCACCACTCAGTTGGCCCAGAGCAGTGTTTTTAAATGACACTGTGGAAGAATTACTCTCCACTACAGTAATTTGGCAGTATTAAAAGTAATAGACACTCGCTGGCTGTTCAAGTACTTCTGGCATGTAACAAATACACAAACGTTACTATATATTACCACGTTGCACCCTGCAGACAGCTGAGAGAGCCAAAAAATAAATGAGTATATATTTTGACATGTAAAAATGTCTTGGAAATCTACCAGCAGTGGATTCATATTCAGCAGACTCATCCCAGGGCCATGGCCCCAAATATATACGTTTTTCCACAAAATGCGTTTTTTGTGTTTATTACATTTCTTAATTAGATTTCTTGTCTTGCAGAGGTTATGTCCAATCGCATGGAAGGGATGATGAACTCCTTCACACCTTTGGCTCCGCCACAACAGCAGCTGGCCGCCTTGGACCACAACGCCTACAGCACAGACCCATTCCAACAGGGGCTAACCCCCCCACAGATGCCCGGCGACCACATGAACCCATATGGTGAGCATCCCCAGACTGACAAGCGCACACATGGCTGCCTCTTGATCAATCTCATGGCACCCTAGCTTAGAACATGTTTTCAGACCCCAGAACCCCCCGTTTAGGCTGCTCGCACAGAGTAGAAGCAAGTTTTCCCCTCCCCCACAAAACACCTCAAGCTTACTCATACGCTCTTGTCTTTCATTTCAGTTTATTATGGTTTACCAGTGGTGGGAAAGCCATGGGGTCATTGTGGGCGGTTTTGTGATTATAGGAACCTACTGTATGTTGGCATGTTGGGAAATTGGTTACTCATTCCTTACTGTTTGATACAGCAAAGAATATAGACACAAACAATTATCAGTTGGTCAAGTATTAGTTTACAGGATGTAACTGGAATAACAGCTTCTGAGCAGTGTCCTCAACAAGTCCCGGAGGGACCATTTCTCCAAGTTCATAACATCCTTATAATTTGCCTCCATTTAGTTCCTCGTGGTGGTAAGAGCCCAAATCCCCAGTCTCATCACTCTCCTTTGGTTTGGGGAAAAGAACAATATTGGCAAGGCATTAAAAGATATGTCTCATCACACTGTCCCCATTTTGTGCAACACTATCATTAAGATCCAGAGTGTAATAAAGTTAACTATTCCCTCCAGAGAAATAACATGTTGAGGTTTTATGAAAGGCGTAAACAGCTGCTATTAACCAGATCTTTTAGGTGGATGCCCCTTGTTTACATGCTCCCTTGTACACCACAATTGCCCCACTGAGGGCCGCAAAAAGTGGGCTTTGATGATATCTAACAACACAGTTTTCACAATAGTGATGACACAATAGCAATTTATTGACATAGTAATTTTAATATTTGCAACGCTGCCATCAATGTTGTGTACAAATTGTGTGTAGATTTGTCAGTGACATGAAATGCAATTCCCAAACTAACGTAACCAAACTTAACATAACAACACAACTAACTGATATTTCTCCCATCTTTCTGCAGGTAATGATTCTGTATTCCATGACATAGACAGCGACACGTCCTTAACTAGCCTCAGTGACTGCTTCATGGCGTCATCGGAAGTCAACTCCATGCAAGCCCGTGTGGGAAACCCTATTGACCGGCTCTATTCCATGCAGAACTCTTATTTTGCATCATGAATGAGTGAAAATTCACCACCGAATAAACTGCCCATCTCAACTTGATGCCTGAGAGCCAGGAGTTTCTACACTGACACAGACAACGCAGAAGACAAAACAACTTCTTGTATTACAGTAGCCCCTGGTTATGAGAAGAAGCTTACTCAAAGCAAAACCACTGTTCTAGAACAGTGAGGATTCCTGGGGAAAATACTTATTATTGTTAGAGATTATTCGGTAGGATTGCTTATTTGTTACAGGAAATGTTACTGCTTTCTTTGTTCACTTAAAGAAACCGAGTAGTTATTGAAGCCTCTGAATACACAGTATCAAACCAAATAACACATTGAGTTTATACAGTGCATGATAAATTGTAAACTATGACTTTTTGTAAGCCCCTGGTTAAAATGTGGTGTTTTGAGTCTTTATTCTACACTACATGGATCTCCATATTCAGCGTTAGCATTTTGATCACTTCAATAGGTTTAGATATTGTGTTAATAGTAAATAGGAGCAGCATGTCTGCAAGAGTGACTGTAAATCTGTGTATGTATGAGAGAGATTGTATGTGAGAAAGAATTTGTTTAGAGGAAAAAAGTGGAGATTCGAAGTAGGATCAGTGTAAATACTTTCCCCGGGCAAATTGGATGTGCATGTTAAAAATGGAAAACATTCTATTTATTTAACTATTACATGCTCTTGAAGGTACATATTAAAACTGAAAAAGCTTTATTTAAAAAGGAGATCATTTTTGTTGAGCAATTAGTGATTACTTGAGTATCACAACTCATCTGTATGCCTTTTTAAAATGAAGATTAACCCTTTTGTTTTTCAGCCAAGCTGTAAATGAGCAATGTGCTATTTATTTCGTACAGACCAGAAACTTTCCATTGTCATTGTCATATGTGCATTCTCAAAATGTTAAAGTTGCTAAATGACCAAAGTTGATTGGTTTAATGAATAAACAATGTCTTTTCCCTGTTAACATTAAATAAATGCCATTCAGTGACCATTCAACTGTCAACTTTTAAAATTTAATTAGTTCTACAATTCATATTAGACTTTTTCAGTTTGCCATGCAATTGTAACCAAACATAAGAAATTCTTCAATGCCGTCAGAACAGTTTAGCTAATAAGTAAGTGTTACCATTCCAGGGTGTTGAGATTCAAATTCAAATAAGGTGAACAGAGACAGAAACAGTCACCTGAGGTTGAGGTAGCCAGTAAAGTTCAGGCGACATACCAATATATTAGCACGATTGGTTTGCCCCACCCCAAGCCCCAGGGTTCAGCGGCAGCTTGGATGTACCACCTGGGTGCTCCTTCATCTCCTTGACAGCTCCTCAATGTGGTCAGGCAAGCTTCACCTCTGTAGCACCTTGAACAACACCCAAATCAGTCGTCCCTAAATTTAAACATTGCCTGAGGTACGACAATTATTAATAAGACACTAACTTTTCAAAGCTGAAAAATGCACAATTTATTTTTTACATAATAACACAGTTCTATTGTTAATATGTTGTGTAGGATGTTACAAATTTCAAGTTCTACGACATTAGCATTAGCGGTGTTGATAGTGTCTAATGCTACTTCTGGGCAAGACATTTGACCATTCTCAACATGAAATATGTTGTGATAGGAGAATTATGTACAGTATATTAGGTTCCAATCCGTTCTGACAGCCAGGTGTTGGAAGGACGGCTGTGTTGCCATTCATCATCACCTGTCACTCTTATCCCTTGAGGAGCGCGTGGTGACGTCTGTTTCGTTCCACACCTCATTGGATGGCCTGTTTTCATGGGCGAGGAGTTGAGTAATGGCTACTAGATCTGCATAGAGTTTACTACACTTATATTTTACACAGGGTAGGTTAAAGTATATTCTGCCATGGCTTGCATGTGTTATATGACAATCTGTTTGTGTGCTTAGGCATAGGTGTGTGGGTGTGTGTTTGTGTGCTGTGTGTGTGTATGTTTGTGCGGTGTGTATGTGTGGTGTGTGTGTGTGTGTGTGTGTGTGTGTGAAGGCTGATGAAAAATGAGGCTGTTGCGCGGCGCAGGTTCAGGTGATGGTGCGAGCGTAAGGGTGAAAGGCCCGTGAAAGGCAGAGCAAACAGAGATGACAATGACTTCCATTTACAGTAAACATGGATGGAACCGGCAGGCACACGTCATGTTTGCATTAGAGGGAGACCAGGGCTGCGTTCGGCACACATTTGATGTTTTGATGCGTTTAGTGAGCTGAACTACAGAACTGAAGAACTAGTTTCATGATGAGGAGCCGTTTTTATTCATTTTGTGTCAGTTTTATGTTGTCACCGACGACAACATAAAACTGACGACTGCCTTCTGGAACATAGCAAACGTTTTTGAGTAAACATGTCGTTGAGCTCAGTTCTGCTGCAGTTGCTATGCACAAGCAATGTGTACACACCTTATTACTGGTTAGAACCCCGCCCCCCTCAGGTCAGGCCAGGTGAGAAAACTAGAAGACCGTATCCATGATATACCTTTTAAATGATGTGGGATTCGGTCAATACAGTTTCCGATGGGGCATTTGTACTTAACAATTATTGGGCTAATATGTTTTATCGAGGTGCCTTTTTCAATTCATAAAGTCACATCACAGTTTCTGATATCACGAACAGTGCCAGCAGGCAAATAGTGATATGTTTAGTTGTGAATTAAAATGTATCCTATTGTGATCAAACTGTTTCATATCAAACTATTGATGCCCTGCAGACTGGTGACCTTACACACGCGAGGTAGGCTTAGTAATAAAAGAAGGAAGGTGCTGAAGTGACTCCTGCCGCCCCTACATTACTGTGTGTCCATCTTAACCTCCCATGTTTTTTTTCCTTACTACCTATCCACAGTTTGTACAGTTTAAGTCCCCAATCTGCTAACAGTCCAGGCAATGGGTGAATGGAGTGAGTGCCATTGCTTGTTCACCGGCACTGGGTCTTGAATAGGTCAAAGAAGACTCTTAGCAGCTGAGGTGGCGTGGCCTGGATATAAAAACAGTTGTGCTGAAATGTGACCTGCATACACACACACACACACACACACACACACACACACACACACACACACACATAAACTCAAGGAAGGTTAAGAGTTGGCCCTCAGTAAACTTCACACATTTTCTTTTCTGCCGTTCTGGCACCGCATAGGAAATGACTCTAGTGATAATATTTTCATTAGATAACCCAAATCCTGAAATGTTCCACCTAAGATACAGTTGCGGGTTTGTAATTCGTTTTCTCTCCTAACTAGTTTGCTTCACTCTCCTCCCAATGGAAAAACATGCGCAGCTCTATTTGTTGTTTGAAGGATCAATTCCATGCTATTGGAGGAACCTGAAAAGAATTCTCACTGACAGCCCCACCGCAGCTCACCATGACCAAAGACAGTGGTGCAGTTATGAGCAGAGACCCACCATTACTTCATCACAGTAAAGACTGGAGGCCAATCGGTCACTGGGGAACATTTCAAACCACACAATGCATTTCTACATAGCTATTATTTTTTGTATTTATGGCACTTTTAATTGGTACGCCGATAGCTTTCTTTAATGGGCATTCTCAATTGTCATTTCTCAAAAATTATATTTACACCAGACCGCCATTACATTTTTTTTGGACAAACCAAACCCTATTAATTATAGGATGGGATAGGCCAAGGACTTTCAGACGTTTGTGGGTTTCGGTGCAATCACGACCTCCTCTTGTGATTTTTGAGTTCACAGCTAGTCCAGCTGGGAGCAAGGGGGGAGCTTTTGGAGTGTTTTCCTTGGGCATTTTCCATGGTGTGTGGTTAATTGTTGGGGGAGACTGTTAACCAATGTCTGACACATATTCTTTGAGCCCCGAGGGTTTGTCTGTAGTCAGATGACACAATGCTGTGGTTTGGACCATAAAGAGGGGTCACAGCCAACCGTCCAAGCCTGTCCACACAGCAAAAGCATTGCTTCAGTGTGTCAGTCAGAAATCAAAAACCAAACCACCGCCACCCTCCCTGTAATATACAGACATCGATGCCTAGGAGTGCTTTATTGAACTGGAAAGGAAACAACCATTTGAACCCCACTGTAAACATTTATTGGACATGAGAACCTATTTCTCAAACTCCTGCTTTTCCCACCTCCTTTGTGTCTTTGCTGAGAAAGCGATGACGTGCAATTCACCTCCCTCTGCCCAGGGCTGGAGCTAGGGCCATAGGCTCGGTAATCCTCAGTGCTATTGGAACCCATCTGTTTTGGTTTTCATTTTTCTGCATTATTAGTGCTTATTGGTACATGGTCTAGGAATGTACCCTGGGTTGTTTGAAGTCAAGAAAGGAAGGCGATGCCAGGGGCACTGGTCAAAAGAACGATGACCTTAAGGTCTAACACAAGCCAGCACTCCTAACCTCCAGCAGCCTACCCCTTGATGTTGGAATCCACAGTCCCAAGCGCTCTCCGACCGCGGAGGACTAGCTTTTGAAACTTTGCAATCTCGTATAAACACGTCTTCATGATGTGGCTATGATGCAGTCAGGTTTTCACACAACGTACAAGCTGTCTTACGGCACAAACCGGAGAAGTTTTATTTTTAACTATCTATCTGTTCTGGCCCTTTTTAAGAAAAGGTGGCAACACTAGTAGTTTTAGAGTATCAGTTTCTATTTCAAAATTGACATAGTGTAATAGATTTATAAATTTTAGTTTTAGTTTTGCAATACATGTAACACATACAGGAGTCATTATCTTTTATTTAGTACTAGTAAAAAGTTGCTCATGCCCAGAAACAAAACTGGTTTGTCCTGATAGGTACAGTATGGGCGACAATGATTATTCCATGACTAATATTACCTTTTGGCAAATGAACATGACATTAACATGGAGCTCAGCTAACAAATGCATGTTCATCGGTGTATTGTACTGATATGCATTTGTCAAAATGTAATGTAGACTTAAATTTGTCACTGCTGTTAAACTTAACAATCACGCTAAGGTTCGGAAAGAAGTATGCATTGAGTGTCGAGTTACTGTGGCAATTTACACACCTTGACAATGAAGATGCTATTTTTGTGTCTTGTCGCTTCTGCTAAAACAAGTTTGCATTTTTAATGGATGGCTTGCCTGCACACAGTATTTCCTTTACACTTTTCTAAGTGAGGGCACAAATGAGACATGCTCTTCTGGCTCGCACAGGACTGTAGGCAGCGTTGCTGCAGCAAACCCCGCAAACATTAGCTCTGGAGCTGGGATGTGGTGGGAGACAAGGTGAGCCCTCAGCTGTATATTTGAGCGGTGGATGTTTCAACAGAACCCACCTGAGAGGCTGATAAATCACAGGCACTGTATGCTTAAAGCTGACCGTGGACAGTAAATCTGAAAGTCAACAGCCAATAAGGGCTAAACCAAACTGTTAGGAATTCTGTATTTGGCACACTTCCTGTCATGTACTCCCTATTTATTACGTACGCTCAATACCTTCTATGAGCTTGGCTTCCTGGTGGCCATTGCTGATTTGTAAGACATACATTTATGTTGAAAATAAGGCTTGCACTGTATGCTTTATGTGGCGACTTAGCCACAAAGATTGTTATATGAATTATATATTTAATTGTTTACTTAAATTACTTTAAATTTGGGTACATTTCCAAAGATCTATTTAAACTGGAAATCATTAGCTGGTGAGTCACACACAGACTATTGATGCTGTGCTTAGAGTGCATCTATTACACACAGATCATCTAATGACAACTGGGTCACATTTGACCTCTTGTATGTCCTGTTCTAAGCTGATAATAAGTATTGTTAGGAGGAAGAGGTCATTGTTACTATGCCCTGCTGTGACCTTTTCACTGTTTTAACAACCTGCCTTATTACCAGTTCATCACAGCTATTATAATCCATAATGTTGTATATGAATATCATTTCTCAGAAGTGTCTGTTTAAAAGTCCTCTCTCCCTGGAGACAGAGGTCCCTTAATAGAGCCTTAATTTCGATGCCATTGATTAGCTTCATATTGGTGTCTAGCTAGCGGCAGGCTATCATCCTTTGTTTACTGGTCGGCCTTTGCCATTTTTTGACAGTTTTATTATGAGATATAAAACCGGCCAAATAAACTGCAGATTAACAGTCCCCTCAGACTGACTTTTCAAAAGGTTAGTAAATTTCAGCATATAGATTTTTTGGTGTCTCCCCCAAATGTCATTGTTTAATTATTAACAGTGGGGCCATTTTGGAGAGAGATTTGCACTTTTACAATATTGTTGTGCCTGGTGAGGTTAAGTGTTGAAAGTGCAGGGGAGGCCATTGTCCATCCTTTGTGTTTAATGAAGATGGATTTAAAGATGAAGTGTTGAGAGTAATAAAGACAGAGGGATGACCTTTAAGGCCTTACTGCTAACAGTAGAGAAACACTTTAATGGTATAAAGAAGTGACATATAACTGACATATATACTGTGCAGTAATCTGCTTTGAAAAACACAAGAAATACAATAGTTTAGTGTTCAGTGTTTACACAACAGCCTGTATTATTTAACTCAACTGACATGAAGCTTTAGTACATTTATAGAACCATTTTCCTGTGCTATGCTATTATAAATGTTTGAACTTTTCTGTTCAATAGACTCTATTAGAAGCCGTGAGCTCTATTTCAACATCATAACCAATCACAAACACCAGAGGTCATGACCTCCCAGTGTGGCCCTTTGAGCAGATATTGATTACACTGCAGCCAGTCAGCTAAGTGGAACCACTGGAGAAGAACACAAACGTGTACTGTAGTATTTGGGGGTTTAAAGCAATATCTGGCATAATCCCAGCCCCAACCCTGCCCAGTCACTCCTTTCCACTGTGCACAGCCGCATGTGTGCAACAGGCTTAGGTTTCCCAGAATTCTCTCGTTCTGCTGAGCCGGCTCCTGACACCTAAAGTCTTCATTTTCAGGTCTCTCCAGGGCATGGACTGGCCCTCTCCCAAGATGGTGTGGCAGTACACAGGGTTCACGCGCTCCACACCCCCACCTTCATACGCGTATGTCATCAGCCTCACTGTGCCCTCCTGATTGAAAGCGCTCTGTTGACTTCCTCTGCTGACAAGGAAGGCCGCAACAGCCCTGAATAGCGCTGAGCACTAACCCCTAAGCAGGGCTCTGAGACAGAATACAGTAAGCGCTTTGTCATGAAATATCTAATGTGGCAATTTTGCAGCCTACAAATCCTACAAAATGATGTATAATTTGGGCCCCCTTTTTAATGAAGACCCAGAAGGTAAAGATGCCTTTTATTGGTTTAATGTTTCTTCAAGTTGTGTGGTATGTTGTGTTGTCTGAAGGGACTGGACTAGTTGGGAAATCTAGCATGTCATTCAGTCACAATTCCTCAAAGAATTTAATAAAACAAGCCATATGGGTCAGATGTGGCCCTAGGTGTGACATAATTTCTAGATGGCAACCAATCCTCTATGACCTATCCTTCTTCTCCCAGTCAGATAGACAATCAAAATAAGGCATGTTAAAATATGTATATTTAATAGAACCTAATAAATAGAATAACCTGATTTTCACTTCAGGTATCTTCCAACAGGAGTCTCATGTGGAGGCAGCAAGCCCTGACAGAGAGCTGCCATTGCGCACAGCAGAAACCTATACCCACAAACCCTTGCCTGTAACTGGCCCTTTGAAGGTACTGTACATGTCATTTCTTGTCAACTTGCCTTGGAAACCTTGGATTCCATGCTTGTTGTCCTAATGTTGTGTTCAAGCTGTCTGGAATGATGCTAAAGATAAGCCACTTCACTGTCATGTAAGGAAGATACAAAGTTATGAATCCTCTTGTCAGTTTTAGCCATATCCAAACATTGTATGTCTGCCCAGATACTGGCTTAACGGTAAACTCCTCAGTTTGTGAGGTGTCACTGTGTCTGGAATTACCCTTATTAGGGTTAAAACCAGTGCACCTCAGTGCTGAGTGACTTGCATTTAGTCAGGATTCAAAATGGAATCAGTGAGCTTGGGGGGAATATTTGGGGTTCTGGAGATGCTATAACGCAATCAAGGAGTATATATTTTACTACTTCAGGTCAGGTTCATAGATATTGTAATGGACTTTATTGTATGCAAGAATGAATTGGTCAGTTTAGCTTAGTTTAAAGAATAGTACAGTATTTCTTACATGTACTTTCGGTTGCATGCCGAAGCAAAGAGACATACACTGCACACCAGCGCTGATTGGGAACACACCATATTTGTGTCACCTTGGCAATTGGAACAGAACAACATTAATAGACCAGGCAGGTCGTAATATAATTAAAACGTAAATATGCAGAGTACACGGGGGTGCTCTTGCTGTGCGCTATCAGCCGAGACAGGTGTCATCCATGTTTAGTGTTTATGACAAAGATCCCCCAGCAAATAACATCACAGTGATCAACCTGGATTAACAAGTGATGTCTGGGAGCATACATTTCAGCACAGCACCTCTGCATAAAACATTTTAAAACTAAATGTTCTCAGCAGGAGGAGCCAAATTCTAAAATAATAAACTAATTTGTAGTATCTCTATTGGAGCAGTTCACATTACTGGAGCATTATATTCTCAGTATGCCGTCAATGCTACTGAACAATGCCACACAATGTATATGGAGATCATACCTTCAGTTCATATTGGTGGCCAATTTTTGTAGTATATCTTTTTTGAACATCTCAACGTAATTACTTAATGATTATTTTGCTTTACTTTTTAAGTAGCTTTGATATAAAGGGAGTGTGTTTAAAACGTACATGTCTGAACAAGAATTGATTTGCTCCAAGGCAAGTAGAATAGAAAACCAGCTTATTCTAGGCTGTGGGAGCTGACACGTTTTTTTTTCTGTTGAACAGATTCTGAACTACTGACATGTTCTGTCGTCTCACGAGGGATTTGTTCTCGCTGTCGTCAGTTCCAATCCTTTGTTCTGTGGTCAGTTGGTCGATTGGAGAGGGTATTTCAGTTGCCGCCTAGCAATTTCCAGGGACGTACACAAATTATCAGTCAAGTGATTGTTCAATAATATACCCTTTTAACGGCCTATGCCCAAGGACCTAGCCCATTACATGGCTATTACCAGTGAAATCCTTGTTGGAACACGTGGAGGAAAACTAAACGTGTTGGTGTGATGAAAGATTCTCACTGAGATGTGTACGCCTGAGATAGAAAATATGACAAAAATATAGCAGCGTTGTGCCTGATAGATAAATAAATATTTGTGTTAGTCCTATTGGCTCAGTATCTTTGTTATTATATATATATATTATTACTTTGATACTATACTTTGGTACTATATAAAAAAATACAGTATATTGTACATACAATATATATATATACAGTATATATATATATATATATATATATATTGATTTATATACTGTAATACCAATAACAGCACAGTAAAATGTGGTTAAGATATACACTCAAGCCTTGTGATGACAGTTGCTGACAGCAGTACTATGAATTATATAGTTATAATTGTATTAAAATCATTCAAATGGTTGAAATGACAACAACATTTGATGAAACTACTATAATGATTCTGAAAGGTTAAGCCTGTTAGAATAAAGTTTGACAAATTGGAATATCGTAGTTTTAATAAACATACTGCATTTACATGTCTCGTTTTCCATTACAAAAATGGGATGTCTAGACGTTGCTGCCACTTTCTGACAAGCTTAATTCTAGACTTCCACATCTGTCTTTGTTTTTCTTTGGGTTTTAAGTGTCTATCACAATGTGGTTTCCAAAATTTGCTGGGTGTTTCTCAAAGTACCCACACAAATGTTTCCAACTCCAATAATGCATGTATTCTCATAATTTCTCCATGGTATAGACTTAATTCATACTAGCAATACATCTTCAACTAAATATTTTTTAGATATTTTGGAAAATGTAGAAAACCCTGATAAACTGACAAGTAATTACAGATTATACATCTATAATATAAATTGATATTTTTCAAATCTACTTCAAAATCTAAATATTTTAACAAAAATCTAACAGTGAAAAATTCTACAGGCTAAAATAAACCAAGAAACTAGACTGTGCCTCCGTCAATGAAGCAAAATTCTGTTGGCGGAGCACATCTCGTGTCTTGGATTAATTAAGACGAGGAACTCCCCTTTTGGGGAGCTTAGCATGAGCACGGTGATGTTTTCTTCCCAGTCTTTTCCACAGGGATAAGTTTGCACTCATCTTTGATAGTTAACCCTGCATGACCCCTTCCCTTAGACCAAGTCCTTCTCCCACCTCTGGGCTCCTGCTTCTCATTAGAGCCTGTCCACCTCTCTGACTTCACCCTAAGTATAGATGGGCCACCGATGATCACGCTGAGGCCAGTGGAATGCTGGTCATTGAAACAGAACTATACACATTACATTACGCAGTGTACTGCACTGTTTTTGCATGCGTTACTTACAACTTGTTTGCAAAGATATAGGTTTAAAAAATAAATAAATAATATAATATATGTTTATTGCATCAAAAGAATAAACTCACATTGTATTTTATTCATATATGAAAAAAACGAAATTAGTAGACATATCTACACACTACACAGGTTCTTTTTTTTTTTTTTACAGTTAGTGTGACGGGGTTGAACTGGCAGCTGAGTCATTACCCCGTATCATTGCTATCTCAGTGTATGAGGTGACGTGAATTTGTCTGACCTCCCAGGGGTGGCACAAAGGCTCCAATTCAAAGCGGAGCACCCAGGGGCCAGGCTGGCGGCAGGCCCATCTGAGCAGCACCAGCCAGCCGCCACCTGCATACATACTGCTTCTGGCCCTGGTCTCCCTGGACGAGACCACCCCCGACACACACACACACACACACACACACACACACACACACACACACACACACCAACCCCACCCCCTTGCTCCGACAAGCCTCATCTGCATCCCAGTCATATCCTACTCCCACTCCTAATATCTGGCCGGTCCATCTCATCTGTCCATCTCTGGGCTGTGTGTGACAGCAACACTATGGCCGCAGCTGTGAGCGCTCCTTTCATTGTGTCACTGTGTTGTTGTGCGTAGACGCGCCAGGTTCAGCTGTGACAGACCATTATGCAGTCCCCTCTCTTATTGCCGCACATTGTCTTTCTCTTATTATCATCGTTTAGAGTTTCATTTTACTACTGTTCTCCTTTTCCCCCCTCCCGTGTCATATTTGAATGTCACGGAGGTGGATATTAGTATTGAATATAAGTAGTTAAAGTGATCACTAATTTGTGCTATATCACAAACGGTTTTAATATTGCCTGCATGGCTTTGTGAACATAAATCAAATATTCCATGCTCGCTAACCCTGCCCCAGCCTAAGTTCTCCCCACCTAATCTTACTTCAAAGAGGTGAAATGTCAAACTAGACACAAGAACTGTCCAAAAATTAATCTTGGAGATTGTGTCATGCTTGTCAAAATTGCAATAATGATTTCAATAATGCTGAAGGTAAAATTTGTCCTTGCATATATGGGCAAGGACAAATTTGCATAAGGTTAGTTATTTTCCTCCAATAACAGAATGTGCAATGTAGAAAAATCCAGTGAAATCTTCATGTTTCTGTTTTAAATTAATACATTTGATACATGATTTCCTTATTCTGAAGCAGATTTCTAAAATTTTAATCCTTATATTGCAAGCTATCAAGAAGGATTTCATCATTCCTTTTGTTTTTCATTTGCATATGTCCAACCTGCAGTGAGCTCAGTGTATTCTCTCCCAACTCAAAAGTATCAAAATTGCGTCTCTCCCAGTTCAATAGTGCCCCCTGGAAAGTAGTAAGTGAACTGCAGTCACAGAAATAGTATGTGAGAGTGCAAAGATGGCAGCCCCCTGGGTGGATGTCATTAAATTCTCTCATCTCAACCTACGGTGCAATACTCACCCAGCATTGCTTAAATAGCTACTGTGACAATTAGATTTGGACACTTAACATTTGCTCTATATGACGCAAATAATATAAAGCCCAAAGGCAGTTATTGTCTCACGCACAGGGTAGACTATGGACTAAACTAAAAATATAGTGGTTGGTCATCGATTAAATAATAATGTCATCCTAAATACTCAAATGGATTATTGTTAACACTGAGAATATGGATAATATTGTCAGCTTACTTTCCACTAACAAAAAGTACCCATGGCGATCCTTGTTTCACTGTTACTTTGAACCCTTGGTTACTGTTGTGGTTGCTGCTGATAATCTATTTCCTGTCAAGCTCAAATGACAAAATCCAAGTGACCCGTGCCCCAGAACAAAAACACTATGAAAACACAGATCCGGGAAGACAACACAGCCAGACAGAGAACACTGGGATGCCGGTCCCAGACAATGAAAGAGTGAAAACCCTGGATAGAAGAAATTCTCCTCCCAGCTGTAGACCTTGTTGGTTCCCAATCCTGAATTCCTGAGCTGTCTGGAGCAGCCCTCGGGGCTGGCATAGTGGCAGAAGAGCGTTGTGGGGGTCTGTCCTGTGTCTGTAAGCCCAGGCAGGGGGCTTGTGGGAGCTTTCTGGGAATCGTTTGATAACATTGCATTTTTGACCCCCCTCTCACTCCCACTGTCTATGTCACAGTGTCTGATTCTGACAGAGGCACCTACGATAACCTGAGGTCCGTCTCTAACGTTCAGACCAGTGCTAATTCTCAAGTCTGTGGATGACAGCGCGTCGGGTTTCATGGTGGACTAATGGAAGTGTTTGTCACAAACTACAGAGTTGTTGTGTTTGCAAATGCTTTAGCCTTGTTTGTCAACAGTAATGTTGATTGTGGGCCAGAATGCCATAATGTGTATTGTGCATTTGTTATCAGAACTCAACACTCAAAGACCACTTAAATATTGTAGCCAATAACTCAGATACTAACAGTGCCTATATACTGTAAGATACAGTGCTGCCTATTTTATATACATACAGTATGTACAGACAAAGCTCCATGTACATTGACAGTTCAAACCAAAAAATACAAAATAACATTATAACACAATCCAGCAGCACAGAAATAATTGGGTTTGAGGCTGTCAATTAATCTGTTGCATTACAAAATTAAATGAAGAAGAATTTTAAGGCATGGAACAATTCACAGATGTGTCGGGCTTGCAAGTATAAATAAAAAAAAGTTTTGATGGAATATGGTGTATTGCTGCCTCAGCAGAAATATCAAAGAACTATAGGGGAACAAGGTTCAGTTTCAGATTTTTTTTCCTTTCTTGTATTTCACAATAAATAAACACTTGAGTAAGGAAATGATTACATGCGGTGTAAGGCTACAGGTTTGACGACAAAGTATAATATCTGGCATTAATCTCATCCCAGACAGTTACACTCTTGGAGGCAGGCACCAGCACCAGAGAGAAAGGCTGTACATTGCATCTAATCTGTCTCAGACTGTCAAAGTACATTAAAGTGGACATGTCATGCCGTGTTCATCACTGACTGCGACTCCATGCTGGAGCAGTCCCGCTTCTGAGGGGGGCAGTTCTAGAGGTGATCCATTATCAGTAACGGGTCAGGGTCGCACAATAGGGGCACTTTGTCAGATCTGTTGGGGATGCACTGCGGTAGGCAAAGGGTCTCTTTGATCTCCGTGCGTATGCTCACTGGAGTGTGCCGTGTCTGAAAACCGATCCACACTCTGACATTTCCCTCCCATAACCATCCCAGGATCTATATCGGGCCTTTGAAAACCTCAAGGAAAAAAAATGAATAGCGCTCAGAAATTTTGCAAAATTAGAGAGCCGCGCCACTAGCATCCAGTGCAGATAACATCTCTCTCTTTGGTGCTCTGTCTTAATTATATCATAAGTAAATGTTTAGTGTGTAGAGATGGGGTTGGGGGGAAGGCAGGAGCATCTGTGTATAGGGGCCTGGACAGCCCAGTGTTTGTAGTTTGTGTAGTCCAGGGGGGCCCCTGGTGGGTGTGCACACTTTAAAGGGACCAGTGAACTGTGAGGACTTGAGACATGAGACCGAGCCGCCCAACTGGCCCCAGGACACGGGTTCACCCAGGAGAATGTGAGCTGGCCAGAGGGAACTGGGCTGAGACGAGCTCCCACAACCCTCCACTCCAATTCCACAAGACGGCAGTCCTGTTTGAACTGCTCCGTCCACCCATAGTGTCAGTGGGAAGATGGTGCCAGTGGCTAACCTGTTGAATTCACTGCATAATATGCTCCCTGTGCGACACAAAATGTTGTCATCGCTGCTTGTCTTTGTATTTTATTGTAGGTTACTCAATGTCTGCTGAATCGAGAGGGAATCAATTGTTTCTTCTTTAGCTCTTTCTATAATTCAAATAACATCGTAGAACATGGTTTATCTCTTCTTTAGAGAGAAGCTGGTGACGAAGGCATTCTGGATGTGTGATTTATTATTAGCTATAGGGATAGCCTGAGGAAGACCTTATAGATTGTATACTTAGGGTTACGGGAGGCCTCATAATCCGGTTCCCAGGAGTACAAACAAGACTACGGAAGTTTACACAAAAAAAAAACGTAAAGCCCCCAACAGCCAACTCCAGCTGAGTTTTGATATCAGGTTATGATGTTTGCTGTTTTAATATCAGCTTCTTTTTTCTTGTGTGGTTGTTGCCGTTGTTCTCTTCAAGGGTAGCCGGGCAGACAGAGCCCGGGGGCTGGATCTCCCGAGCTGGGATCTTAGGTTAAGCTATTGGGGGAAAAAACACCACTGTTGTTCACTTCTTCTGTGCGTTTGCATCTTTGGTTGACATTTTTCATAGACCATTTCCCGTTACACAGCTTTGTTGTTAGAATTTGGGGACAGCTTTAAATGTAAAACTTCCTGTAAAATGCGCGCATGGTGAACTGTGTATGGATTGAAGCCTATGCGAGATATTACAGTTTATACAATATACCTTTTGAATGATTTTGGAGAGATGTCTCTGCTGTGTGCTTGTATTGAACTTAGCCAAGTCATAACTTACTTAAGTGTTAAGAGTTACCACACTTAATTGAGCTTTAAAGAAGAAAATATGTTGTTATTGCAAAAGATGAACACTACTGTAACAATGTTTTTGTTAGGATCCATAACAGTAGCACATTTGATAGGCCATCAGAATGTTAACTCTGCATTACATTTCTAATCTGTTAAAATGGAATACAGGTGAAAAAGGAACCCTAAAGTAGTTTCTTTTACCTCTTTTCCAGGCAGAGTTTTACACATGACCATTCATGCTCCAGTCCGGGTCAGGTCTGACGGATGTCAATTAAGGGTCTATTTAAATATTTAAGCAACAAAGTTTACAAGTTGTCCCCCGAGTGCAGTTATGGAGGAGGTAATGCGGCCTCAGCTCTCCTGGGAGCAGCTGAATGCCAGGCAGGCAGTGTGGATAGTTGAGAGGCATCACAGCTTGGGTTACAGTGTGAATTAAAGCTGACACTAAGAAGCGCTCCTCACAATGACCTGCAGAAAACAGCAGACAAAAGAGCCTATTTTACAGCAGGACAAAGGGGAGGTTAGAGGAGATACCTGAGCCCAGCCCGGCCTACTCAGCACGTCTGTGGAAGCGGGAATGGCTGGTGCCATGGGACCACCGCAGTCAGCCACAGCAGGAGAACGGACTGAAACTGAGCATTCCTACACAGACACCAGAACACACACACACACACACACACACACACACACACACACACACACACACACTCACTCACTCACTCACTCACAGGTACGTGCCCTATTTTTTGGTGACAGATTCAAAGAATATATGATGTCAGGATTTCACATTCAGAGCACATTGTCATTGTTTCTAAGTGACTGCTGAGCAGCAAAAATAAAACTGAATTTTCTTTCTGGTGAAATGCATTGTCAGTGCTATACATGCTTTTACTGACATTTATATTTCCCCCAAAAACGTAACTCTCCAGAGCTCCACCATTATACCTAAGAACGAGTCTGAATTCCAGGAGCGTTTCTGCTATCTGCTTCCATCGGCTGTCAACATGGTCCTCAGCGGGCTTTCACCTCCTCCCTAATCCTCCACTTCAGCTCAAAGTCAGGTCTGGTGCTTCTCTCTGTCTGTGTCATTTTATAACTGGCCCTTAATTGAGGTAAACGACCAGAGATCAGCATTTTCCCAATGGGATGATTCTTTACATTAATATAACTTGAGTAGGCTACCCACATTAGTTTGGGAATATCAGTATTGCTGCTTGTCTGTCAAGAGTGTTCTTGAAATGTTCGATGTTCTATTGTCACGATCCAGCTCTGAATGATGTGCAGTTGGTTTTTCATATCTTTGGAATTGATTTTTCTTTTTAAATCAGAAAGCAGACAATACATAATTTCTTTCGAGCCAAGCTGACAGCGCCTGACAGCGCCCTGGTTTGAAATAATTACTTTTTGCAGACATGTCCCAGGGTGCCAAACCTTTAAACACCAGGCGCATTCTTAAATTGGCACTCTGAGGGTCAGAGTTTACGCGGCAAAATTGACTGTTGAAATTCCTTTTGTGTATTTCTAGTGTCTCACTGCTGCATGTCAAAGGTACACTTGGCACACGGGCATAGAGGAGGTGCAGCTCACCTTGGGGATGGTATCATCACAAAATTTTGCTAGCTTGAAACTACAAATGGCAAACTATATTTATCCACAAATGTTACATGGTGAATGGATGATGATGAATTGCATCTGGTTCAGATGAGTCCAAAGGAATGTGGTCCTCTGGCACTAGCATGTAGCAGAAAAAATTTGAGATTGAAATTGAATGTGAATGGTAAAAAATATATATGAGGAGAAACTGATATTATGATGCATTGAATTAAAGAAAATAATACCTTTTTTCAGATTCATGATATAGATTATTTGTCTTAAAATATATTTAAAAATAATGTTTATAATAAGTGGTTTAAGCTGACTTACAAATAAACGTATACATACACGTTAAATGTAAAAATGTTTTAAATAAAATAAAGTCTATATATATGTAAATATTTCATAACTAAAATATATACAGTATGTTACTGTAACTAATAATTTGAACGTGACACGTACAGTACTCTTCACTGACATCCGTTGTGACATTAAAAGCAACACATGGTAACACTGCATAGACAGACAGACTAGCCCCAGCAGGAAACCAGCAGCTTATATGCCTCCGGTCTCAACTCATTACCATGGATAACTTTGACCCACAGATCGGGTGAGGATTCCTGTCTAATTGAATTACTGTCAGTCTCCTAACTTTTAAATATTGTCTTGAACTTCTACCCTTTTGTGTTGCCAGGAACTATTTACATTACAAACAATGCCATTTTCAAATGTATAATAATGTTTATTTTTTGTTTGTTAGTTTTATTTTGATTGACTTTCTTTACAAGGACCAATAAAGGTTCAATACAAATATGGTTATTTAATTTTCTTAACATAAAATACGTTTATTTTTTATTGGACTGAAAGACAGAACCTTTTTGCACACAACCAAAATGTCTTTGTTTGCAAAAGAAAATCAAAGTAGGTTAGCTTGAAGAGAGTCGGTCTGCATTCACACAGTAGGCTATTTTCTTCATTATACAGAACATAACACCTGCTGCGTTTTGGCCCCAAAATGCTCTGCATTAAACATCTGATAATATGCATTCAATTTATCTTAAGCCCACAAGGCCATACAGCTGTACACTGTAATCTAAATATCTCATCGAAGAGAGGGAGGACAGAGGTGGAAGGGAGAAAGTCTGACTCTGAGTGTTAGTCTCATTCGTAGGTAAAGGCCAAAGTTATGTCACTTATTGCATTGCTCTGGAATGAGGTGCATAAACATGGCTGCAGAACCATTTAACCCTCTGGCGCAGCTATGCCTGAAGGTAGCAGTTACTGTACTGTATGGTCAGTTTTGAGCATATTGCCTTATTTGCATTACAGTTAAAGTTACAGTACTCTAGTCGATTGCCTTACAGCGTCCCCAGGACCCCACATTTCAGCCCAAGCTCACTGTTTATGTTTGAAACACAATATAGGCAGCTGTAGGCGGAGGGGTTGAGAACAGCGTGAGCCTACACAAGCCTTATCGGGCGATTTCCAATGGATAAACAGCTCTGATCCGCTTGGTTAGCATATAACATTGCATTTTATATAAATATATAAGCATTCAGGTCACACCAGCATGAACATGGTATTAAATAAAACATTGTATTAAATATGCAAATCTCAAGTGTCCACGTCAGATTCCAAAGTGGACGGTCTGAGATTTATGGCACCATTGACTCTCATTGCTTTGCTGCTTCCTCAAGAGAACCTGCCACAGGCTGTGTGCCAAATGCTTTAAAATTTAAAGAGGTGATGAAGAAACTATCCAGAGGAGACAAAAACACATCCGTTCTAGCACAATAAGACTTTTCTCTCCCTTCCTTGCAGCCTTTCCTTTTCCGTTAATCCATTTCACGGTCATTGCCATTTAGAACTTTTTTTCTTATATGAAGAAGATTGACCAATCAACTAACAGTAGTGATTCAATTATAGTGATCCTTCAGCAAAACTGTCTCCTCAAAAACCATACAGCCCCAATAAATGCACAGAAGTTAAGAATGCATTAGTCTAAGTTACATATAGTTTGGAGATCGAACTATCAATGCTTTCCAGAGGTAGTCCTTTGAAACCTATTATGCATTAATGGCAAGCAAGATTCGCTCTGTCAGTATTGTAAACAGCAGATTTTACACATTTGATCACTCGGGCTGCGTTATTTTGACACCTTTTGTGTCATAGATTGCATTAGTTACATTTTTACTCAAATTCCAGGTCCTCAAAAGAGCCCTTGGAGCATGCAGGTGTTCAGCTTGCAGTAAATGCCCTGAAGGAAATAACTAGTTCTCCACACTTTCATCGTGAGAAAAATCACAAAAGTGAGATATTTACACGGCATGCTCCTTTCACTGCAGATCTACTTTATAAGTTAAGGAGAACTTAATTGCAGTAGGCTACCTGCCCTTCTGCAGTTCACTGATTTGTCCACACCTAGTGGCAAACAAATTTTTTTTTATCAAAATGCTCAGTGTTGACCTTTGTGTTTGCTAACATGAGTAGCAGCACCAATATGGGGTATTCCTCCTGTGGGGAGGAGATGATCTTCTCTGGCAGGTACATTGGATCTTTGTCTGGTATTCCCTGTGCTGACCTTCCACAGCATCAGCACTGCCCCAGGCCTCCAGCCTGCAAATCTCTCCTCTGCAGAATGGATTGAGTTCCACGACCCCTTATCCCTCTCCTGGGACTGACCCAACCCAGGAATAGGGGGCTTTCATGGAAGATCACAGGTGCTTATTTACAAAATGGCAATTTTCTTCGTCCATAATTCCATGTTACTGCATTACCAGATCTTATCATGAGGCCAGTATCTCATTCCTGAGGTTTTAGACTTTAATGAAAGATGCTTTGCCTCTGGCCACTGGGGGCTAAATCAACAAGCCTAGGATTCTTGTTGGCCTTTGTTAGGGAATACCAGAGGCAGAGAGAGGACAGAGTTGAGGTCAGAGACAAGACAAATGTTATACCCAAAACATGGTTGTGTACACACTTGTAAACCTACAGTATACCTTTGTCACCATTCAGTTTTATAATTGTCTCATATTCAGTTCAATTTTCCTGATGTTACTATGTAATATAATTCCAATTTGTTAAATATTAATATTAAAAATACATACACTGTTTTTTTAACACATATCCTATTTTTATTCAATATATTTTCTAACCATTTGTAACATTATAACTCCATATAATGCCTGTCCCCCTAGCCTGCTTGTGTGTGGTGTGTTTCTCATGCTGCATATCTCAACAATATATTTCGGGGCTATCTAATTTCAGCCACTTAGGATCATTAAAAAGAGATCATATTGAATATCACTTCTTGAGAGGGAAAGAGAAAGCGAGAAAGAAATAAAGAAGAGATTTGTTTGTCAGTCAATTCTGACCCACTCAATCTCCTTAGTCTTGTGAAAGAGGGAGAGAAAGGGCCAGGGTCAGCTTTCTGTAAATCTGCTGATGAAATGTTGACAAAACAGCCAATTTTCTGTAATTTCGCAGCGGCCTTCTGTCAGCAGCCTACTCACTCAGAACCCCTTCATTTCAAACAGCCGCGCATTGCGACCTCTGACATGTATCTCGTCCCTGGCCTCGCGGAAAGACGTAACAGTTGTGCCTTTTAGGTCAGGTGGATGCCGTTTAAGAAGTCCGCTTCATAAAGGATGCCTTTGTCTCTCGGAGTGGGCTCTCCTGGGCCCCAGTAAAAGGATAAGAAATGTAGTTAATAGCTCAGGAGTGGCCTAATCATCAGCTGCCATTACTGCTCCAATACCAGCGGGGATGACAGACTTATCAATAACAAAGGGCCAGCTGAAGGCTCCGTCGCTCCGTCATTTTGATCTTTGCTCCACTAATCAGAGCTTTCATTTGAGCTAAGCACCGGGCAGCACACTTCTCATTCTCTTCATGCTGTGCCAGAGATCACTCATCTTTACAAGCCACTCTGTATTCCCTCAACCCCAGGCCACCATTTCCACAAATTGGCTTAATTTCTCAGGCAAATATACGACACATCTGAGAGCTAATTATCATTGCGATACAATGTATGGGCTTATTGAACTTATTGGTTGCTCAGATTAAATTTGAGGTTTCATCTTGAATGTTTGGTTAGTGCTGTTTTTAATTTCAGTTTGAATTAAGATATGTCAACCTAGCTGTCACTGTAGCTTAGAACTAACACATATGTGTTGTTGTTAAACATTAGGAATATACTGTATCATCACTGGCATTGTGTACATGTGCATACACCGTACACATTAATGTCAGTATTTCTTTGGCTCATTCTCGCATACAAGCCCTTCCTTCAAGGAGAAACCTGAGAGGGCCAGAGAGGTGCTCATGCACCTGGACGGGCTGGCCCTTTCATTTACAGTCACGGTGAGGACCCTGCACTGACTGACTCAAACACCTGCTATTGGGAAATATGTTCTCCATCAGTAAGCTATAGCCTATTTCTGGACAGGAGCAGCACAGGGAGGCAATTGTTCTCCCAAGGCACTGACAGCCAAGGTATTTTGGGACTCTTGGAGCACATAGAAAACAATGCGTTATTCATGTTAAACTTAAAAGCGGAGCTTCATGTATAAAACCACCAAGCTAACAACACGTTTCTACATCTTTACTAATGATTATGGTGAAAGTTTAGGATTGCACATTTTGATTAAAGATCATTCCATTTACAAGGAATAATCTCTCATATTAGCGAACACATTTGCCTTGTTGTAATTTTACTTAATAGCACTGGGAAAGTGTTTTAGCCAAGATTGAAAACTGTAATGATTAAGTATTATATTGCAGTTACTATATTACCATCACCATGTCAAATCTCCTCTAAGAATATGAAGCATTTGGATTTGATATTTAAAAAATCGGCGTCTCAGGTTTAGCATTAAACAGCGGGACTCTCTCTTCGTTCAGTCTGATACATGATATCTGGTCCAAACAAATCATCTGGCCCCCACTTTTATGTGATTTACAGCAGCAGGGGGGTTGGACATTTTGCTATGTCATGTGGGATTAAAAAGGAGCAGCACATCAGAGCCCCCGGCCACACCACCTGGAGCCCCTATATGATCCCTGGTCCTGCACCACTCATAACCAGCCCCATTAACTTACTGCCAAATAATTCCTGGTCAAGCAAATGACACTGAGCTAACAAAGCCCTGTTTCAGAAAAGATTACAACTTCAACAGGAACCCCTTTGATTATGGGCCTGTTTGAAATGTTATCAATACCCTGATCATTCCTGCAGGTCAACAAAACCATCTCTAATCACCATGCCTTGGCTGCACCCTCAGTTGTGCATCAATCTCCTGAAAGAAAAAATACTGTTGAGAATAGAGGAGTGACTTGTTTAACAAGAAGCACGTGCAATGACAAAGCGATTCTTCTCTGTATGTTGATCACCCACCTGCACCCAGATTAGGTCAGATATTCTCCTGAGCCGCCAACCTGTCACTCACATGTAACAAAAAAGAACGAAACACACACAGCACACATTCATTATGCTCCACTATAAATACTGCAGCCAAAGTGCCCCAGACACAAGGCCAAGAGGCAAACGATTCTCACCTGTCTTCCAACATAGCAGGCATGTTGGCTACCCCTGCATTTGGAAGGTCTAAAATTAAGCACATATTTACAAACATTTATCATAAAATAGTGAATATAACCACAATAATAATTGTAATAACTACAATATGACTAGCTTGTCAACTGGTCACATAAATATTTTTTATGTATTAATATTGACCTTAAAAGAAAAAGTATACACCACTGCACTGATTCCCCTTTTCTTGAATACATTAAATTATTATTTTCCACATTACAGGATTTTACAACTCCTTAACTGCATTGGTGAAGTGGCAATAAGGTTGCATTCCACTATCAGCAACAAAAAATAGGCATACACTGAATTAATTAATTTGCATCACATAGGACTTTTGCCCCTTGAGATGGTTTACCCTAAAGTACGTAGAAAGTGTGTCATCAGGCCTATTCATGTATAGGTCATTATTAATTATTAATTGTATTATTTATTATTATTATTATTATTATTATTATTTGTTACTATTAATTAATTATTAATTTAATTTAATTGGTCGAATCAGTTATTTTCCTCTTTAAAATTAATCGAATTATTGAATAGAAAACTAGGTGGTAACGTTCATATTATTAATCTAGTATATGGCGCCCTCTAGTGGAATTATAATAATACTACAAATAAATACATTTTTTTTGCTGGATGCATTTCGAATTAGCCCCACGGCACGGTCAAAGACGTTGAAAAAATGACAAGAATTCCAAGCCTGGTAGCCTTTTTGTCAAGAAATGCTCACATACAGTATAACATTAAACGGACAGTGTTATTTTAAAGCATTTTAGTAGAGCTGCGAGATGCAAAAAGTAAGTTAAAATCCTTCAGTATAACAAAGAAGTATGACAAAGGGGAAATCTTACACTGATTGTTTAAAAAGCAAACAATAAGGTAATAAGCAGATAAAATGAATGATGACATGGTCAGATATCATGCATACACGTTTGTGAAGCTATCAAATGCATGGATTTAGGCTGTACACTGACATAAGTGTACCGCTCCTCATACTATAAGAACATAATGTCTTCGTTGAAAAGCCTGAGAAGAAGGGAGGGGCTGCTGCAAAACACATAGATAAAATGAATGCAAACACACACACACACACACAAGTCAAAGAACACTTCCTGTAGATGAAAAAAAAAATTGCAGCAGCAACTGTCTGACACATCTGGACTGGAGAGGGGGGGAGGCCTGGCTGTAGTGTGAAGGAACTACTGGGGGAATGGACAACGTTTGATCTGCAAAACGGTGAGTTCCACTGTCTGTATTAGTGGCTCAAATTACGAGATACAATGTGCTTTTTATGGCTTTAAATATTTGCACAGAAAATATAAAGAAAACGAATGGTTCGATCGTGTGCTAGCTGGCTAGCATTAGCTACAGTGTTGTAGCCACCTAGTGCTAGCCAAAAGAGTAGCTACTATGTAGCGCTAGCTACCTTAACGTCATATTTGACATCTGCAGTGTGTGTGTTAACGTTAACGCCCTACTCGACATTGTTGCCCAGTATTGTTGTAACTTCAGCGAGCAAGTTTTAAACTAGATAAAGCGAGATGAAATTACTAACAATCTCGGCAGTGGATTTAACTCGTCCGGAAAGTTCAGCCATTTTTTCATAGTGTTTGCTTAGCGCTAGGTTAACAGTGGCTAGCTGGTTCGGTTCCGCGCGCAACTTGCAGGTTCGGCCCAGCCTCCCAACCACTGCTGCACAAATGTCACATCTAATCTCATGGAAGCCACTTCTAAATGCAAATTAATGTGGTGCTCGCCTTGGTTGCTCATACGGCTAACGTCGTGCTGGTTATAAACTTTTACAAGCTGAACAAATTTGTATTTGCCTGTATTTTGTATTGCTCAATATGTATTAATGAGCTATACCTGATAGCTTCACCCCATGTTAACGAAAATATAAATGCATACAAATGGTGGATAATGTAGCATTAGGCATGGCAAAAGACCAGTTCGGCGAAGTATTTCCCTTGTTCGGGGTGGGGTGGGTATGTACAGTAGGCCTACATTCTATCTGATAGATAGACCATCAGTTATACTCAGAATGTTTTCCTCAGGGGTTCTATTATTGACAACCACTGCAATAATGAAGTAATAACAATTCTGATAGTGGGTTGAGATTCCTATTTTTAAGGGTAATTACTTGTAATGACATTTTGACAGCAAAGGAACAAAGTACAGGACTATGTCAGGTCATTGAATGCAGTTGGGTTCACCCAGGATCACCTACGGCAAGTTTTTACATCAACATTTCTGGGTCATTCTTTTTCTTGATATTTCAGTTCTCCCTGTGTTTTTAAATTCTCATTTTATAGCACATTTTACTTGGCTATTACATTTAGATTGAGGTTAAATGTTTTCGCCAGACACACCAGATAGAACAAATTACTAGGGCCCAAATGATATGGGATTTTTAAGACCAATACCGATTTCGATATTTGAGGATTTTAAAACTGATATTCTGATATATCGGCCGATATTCTTTTTTTTGCCCTTCTGAAAAGAAGGGCAATGTATATGTATGTATACACATACATATACAAATATATAGATGCATTGTTTGGCTAGAAAGCCATGTTAGATACTTGTTTAGCTGACGTTCAGCTGACGTTTACTTGACTGTAACTACAGTCCTGGTCGCAGATATTTATTTACCATTACTTTGTTTAGGCAGAATATGTTAAATGCTATAGTTTAACCGCTCATCAACGTTAGCAATCTTCCACTGATAAGCAGGGCATTAGCTAGCTTTGTGGGTAATCTTTTTTAGCAATGGGCAGCGTTAGCTGCTGTAGGAAATGACAATGTTTGAGAAATATTTAGAAGTGACGAACTAGGGAGAAATTGTAGGCGTGGCTGAGTACAGGTGCAGAGAGAGAAAGAGACACAGGGTAGTGAAACGCAAGCGTTCGATGTACTTTAATAATAACTCAAAGAACATGCAAAAACAACTGGCAGCATGCAACCGTCGGTACGAACAAACACAGACAATTTCCCTCAGCCACCCTCCTGTATATATAGCCAACAGGAGAGGGTTGATGAGGGGATTGCACACAGGTGTGCTGATGCTAGGGTGCGTTGGCGTGTGGCCGGCCGATGGCCGGTGGTTTAATCCACCGGCGAGCTCGACCAGAGAGGGGCAGCGGCTCCGGTTGTTACAGAAATTATATGATCGTTTGAACTGCCATACTGTTTCAAAAATTAATCTACAATTAAGTATGTTAACAGTTTATCCTACTACTGTAAAATTAAACATAATTTTGCTGATGGTAGAGAATATTTACGCAAGCAAAAGCATGGCTATCGTGAATGTTGTCAGGCTTATTTGGGCTAACAGGAGAAGTGAATGGGGAAGGTGGGGATATTTAATTATATTTTAAGTAATGTTTTTCACGTAACAAATGACCAACTTACAGTGAACACAGCTAATCTCCATCTCTTCAGCTGATTGCTGTAAATTTGTGGCATTCCAAACATGTTGCCAACAACAAGGTTGCACAGTTACCTCTGGTGGACAAACTACGCAACAACAACCCTCATAACCTGGTTGAATGATCCGTCCTCCGTCTCTCCGTATCTTTTTAAATTATCGGTTATCGGCCGTTATAAACACCAACACCGATTTATCTGAAATTGGCTCATATCGGCTGATAATATCGGCACGCCGATTTATCGGTCGGCCTCTACAAATTACACAAGATTTGGGTTTGGTGGGAGCTCCAGGTGGCTAGCTTAAGAGGGTTTTCTTTCTTTGCCCACAGTGCCCAGTGTCTCTTCATTTACATAGCATGACATGGTTAAATTATATAATTGGTAGCCTATCTACAACAGCTATGTATTGATTCTAAAGTTCAAAATGTATTAGGCTAAACTATTTAGGATATCTTCCATGAAGCTACTGACAACCCTTTATCACCAACACTTTAGAGCCTGTTCAACGTGTTTTATTCAGGTCAGGAATTGTTTTTAGCTTGATGTGACTTTGCTAGAGGTTACAGTGAGCTGAGAATGTGGTTTTGGAAAAAATGTAGTGGAAAACCGCAGAGAACACTGCCCTGTTTCTGTAAACACTTCTGTTCATCTGACAAGCTGTGAGTAGGCTGAAATAAGATGGGGTTTTTACTGCACCAATTATAACTACTTAACAAATCAAACCAGAGGATAGTCTGGCTAGAGCAGAGTGATATTGCATGAATTTTGATTTATTCCCCAATAATGTCTCCCATAATCCCTTACCTTATACCATCCCCCTAATGTCCACAAATTCTGACCATTTTATCCAGTCTCTTACTGTCACTGTTCATACTGCTCTTTCATCCTTTGCTTTTTAAGCATTTTTGCCCTGGTGTGCCCCATCAGCTGTTTTGCAAAATAGGTGAAATGCTGCTGATGTTAAGGAAAGTGTTCATTGCTTGCATGCTGACTTTGATTTTCCTTTTAATATAAAATTTAATTTCCTTCTTCTGTTGATGTTTCTTTTATTTATTTATTTATTTATTTATTTATTTATTTACTTACTGGGCCAGTGGTGTAGGTGACGTCTTTTGGCGAAACCTTGTGACTAAGGGTTAGATAGAACCAATAATGCTAATGCTTTTTTAAATCTATGATGAAAACATACTTCACTTGTCCGTCCGCCTTTAGTGAGTCATTGGGCAAGGAACTTATTTGGTAAAATTGGTTTGTTTATAGCAGTGTTTCCTGTTAATTAGTTTAATTTGTCCCGCCATAGTCTAATATTGAACAGAAAATATTTGTACACTTCTAATGATAACATAAAAGATCTCTAACATTTGCACCGTTGCTTCAGCCAACGGGTCTAATCATTTCCGCTTTTTACTTCCGTACATATCTGCAGCGGTAGGTGATCTCTGAGGTAACTGTTTTCTGATCCATCTTTAGTGTATCTATCTTTTTGTTTTCATTAAAATGTTGGAATGTTCAAATATCAGAAACGGCAACATCCGAACAGCAGTTTTTGTTGTGTGCCGAGCTGTTCTGTGTCGGGGAAAATTTACTGGGGTAAGTTTCCACCAGTTCCCAAAGGATGAGTCAGTCAGGGCGATATGGGTCCGAAACATTAGGCGCGATCATTTCGTTATGAGGAGACACGCCACAGTCTGCAGTCTGCAGTTGGCATTTTATGCGAGAAGATATAATCGATCATTTTTTGCTCTTCTGGTTGGATGCAAACTGCATTTCGTTGTCTTTGTACTTGTACTCTGCACAATGACAAAATAGTTGATTCTAATCTTATCATTAGGCTGTCAATTTCTAATTTCATTCTCCTGTGACAAGCTGCTCCGACACTGACAGTACCTGTCAACCTGTCTTTGTTTGAAACTGGTGGACAAGAAGATACAGCATTCATCCATTCATCACATTTGTCATTATTCTAACAATGTTTTACAAATCTGAAACACCTGCCAGAAAAGCAGTCGACATTAGACCTACAGTCAGATCGTTGACCTGCATAAACAACACAGGACATCGCAGTAATTATACTGTTGATACTATAACCCCATCGCTAAAATGCAGTCTTCATTTGACTGTTTTAATCATCTGCGAGCAAAAATAAAAGGCTAAACTACTGCTAGCATACAATTCTAAACTAACTACTGATAGTTAGCTAACGCTAATATCGGGTGTCATTAGCAAAAGCTACATAATACTACATAGTTTCATAATTATGAATAAATGAGGAGGCGTAAAACTTAAATCCCTTGTCAAACAGAGTACTCTGGGCTTTGGACGTCCGTTTGGCAATATGGTGTACATCAGAAATTGTTATTAGGGGTAGCTCCTGTAAACACTTGCTATAGAAGGTGGCCATTACTACGCTGTGTTTACCTTAGTAGCAGGCAGCCGGAAATAGTTAAACCTGTTTTGTAGGACCCGGAAAACAGTTCTGCATAACCCCTATTGACTAAAATGATGGCAATCGGAAGCTTCTAAAGCCATGACATAATTTTCTGGAATTTTCCAAGCTGTTTAAAGGCACAGTCATTTTACTGTATTTAAGGTTCTGACCCACTGGAATTGTGATATAGTGCAATAATTTGTCTGTAAACAATTGCAGAAAATTGTGTTAAATTGTGTAATGCACAAAGTAAATGTCCTAACTGACTTGCAAAAACAAAAGTTTGTGATTTAAAAAAAAAATGTTTTAATGACTTCAACCAAAGTGTATGTAAACTTCTGACTTCAACTTTAGGTTGCATGTTCACAATCTCCCGTGTTGAATATGTGAATACATTTCTAATCAAACAAATCTGGATTAAATGGAGTAAACAATCGTTTATAGCAGCAATATTCACAACCGTTGTTTTGGATTTGATCCTGTACAACTACAATTAATGTCGCTGAAGATAAAATGTGTCAAATTCCATCTAGTTCCCTGTTGAGTTTGTCTAAGTAGCAATGATTAGACTAAATAGCTTGTTGCTAGGATAAACTATGGAAGTAAGATAGAAATAATGAACACATTTGCTTTTCAGCAGATGATACAGCTCTATTACAAACATTATAGTGAGATTTCTCCTGTTTAATACTAAGTTATGATGGTAGACATAGTGTGTGTTGTACACACAAGGACACCAATTGGCACCAAATTTGGGTGACACTGATTTCCTGGCAATCAAATTGTTAACCTAGGGTACACAATTGTTTACAAGACCACAAAGATAGATCTAGCCTCTTAATTTTGGTCTTTTCACATTTCTATTAACTAGCCTAATCTTACTATTATCAATTCTAATTACTTATCTTATTATTACTTATTATTTATTACCTTATCTATTTTAATTCACAACAGTTTGCTATCCAGTGAGAAAGTTGATCACAGACCATTACAAAAATACTAGTATGGTACAGTTATAGGCTATATCTAGATATTTATTAACAAATCAGATCGGAATCGGCAGCTGTAAATATTGAATGGATTGGATTAGATCGGGATACCAAAAAACTTCGGGACATCACTAGTTATTTTATTTAAGGTGTCAGGTAGCGGAAGTGATGCGTTTAAATGCTATTTACCAATGAGACTGGGCCCATGACACTATCTTGCTCCCTGATGGAAACTTGGACAACAACGAGTGGGAATTACCAATAGCAGCATGCTCAATTTGTATGTGAGCATACCATTGTATAGAACAAATAAAATTAAGTCAAATGTTGCATCAACCGACATTTTAAGCATTTTATGTTTTCCCACGTGAGCCACGCATGTGACCCTCATCCACCGTGTACCCTAGGGACAGTGGGAGAGATGTGCAAGTGCAGATGGAGGGTTAAACTGGAGAACAGTCAGAAAAGAGTATTTCTAACATGTAGCTGTGTATTTACAGCTAGCACAGGAATAAAATCATTTTGCTGATCCATCTTAAAGCTGCTGTAAGTAGGATTTGAGAGTTACAACGAGAGCTAGCTAAAAATGAATTGAAGAGTACGATTTTGAAAAAAATCAACAACCCAAATACCCACCCCTTTGGAGCCTTTTGGTCTCCTGATTGGTCAGAAATCTCTGGGCGCCTGGCAAAACCTAAATCAACTTATATAGAGGCAGGGGCTATCAACCAGAGCAGATATTCACACAGAGCATTTCACTCACTGATAGCTGACGGTCATATATGGCATTATTAACATATTACACAAAATGTCTCTAAAATCATACAGCACCTTTTTAAAGCATGAACTTGAAATATGCAGAATAGTTGAGTCAGATAATTGAATGCAGACAATGGTGGTTGTGCTCCCATAGTAAAATTGACGTAGCCTCATGAGATTAACAAGCATTGCCCACAATTGTGAGTAAAAAAAAACAAAACTGGGGGTTTTGGCTGAACAGCCGTCTCATTTCTATTATGTTGCGTATTAATTCAGCTATTTCAGAGGAGCCTTGCAGAATTCATTGTAACAAAGTCTGCCTCCACCCCTATGTTATATCTAGTTGTACGCTCTTGCCAGCAGAACCAGATTTTCCTCTTTCTTTGCCAAATCCGGCCTGTAACAATCTGAGACTGTAATGCCTTCACTACTGTGGTTCAGATTTCTAAGTCCTATAGGGCCTGACTGAAACTACTTCTCTGCATACTATATGCTCATCAGCTATAATACTGTAGTATGTATAATAATATACTACATATAATGTCTTTGATTAAAACAGACTATATACATATTGGGTCATCCTGTGAGAATAGGCTGTGACAATGACCTATTTTTCGTGTTTATTGGGTGACTGGAAAGCATGCCAGATGAACATATGAACAAATAATATTGGTTGTAATTATGCCTAGTAGGCCAATTCAATATTGTTCAATATTGACTTTCACAAGACACCCTTGAAACATATCTGTTCTTATTGAGACATGCGCTGCTAATGCTTTTTAAGGATTAGTTTAAGGATTAGTTTTTAGTAACCATATACCCCCCCAAGTTCTTATATACCTGTAAATAGTTATTATTCCTCTTTGTCTGTTTTGCAACTTGTGGCCTCTCAATAGTTGCTAGCCAAGTATCTGCATGCAATGTTAAGCACACCATCTCAATACTACTGTTGTTATCCCTGACAGCCATTCCAAATTACTGTGACATTGTCCAGCTGCTGGATATTTCCACATTTCCCTGCTGTCCGCTTCATGAGTGAAGTTTGTAAGCATAGACCTGATTTATATAAGATCGTGAATAAATCTTACACTGTTTGAAGGCTTTCAAATACCATTTTGTCCTGCTTGTTTTTTTTATTCTATTTTTTTATTCTTGAGCTTACTTTCATCCCTCTAGCTTAGAGATGTTATGTTTTTTTCTGTATGACAAACACATGCAGTATTTTCACAGGCTACTGTATTTTCTCAGGCTAGTATGAATGTGAAATGCTGTGCTCGCAGTAATGCACTGAATGTTGAAAATGATGGCACAGGGTTTATTGCTGCACAATTAATTGTATAATTGAGATTTCAAGTTATTGCAGTGTTTTTTTTCCCATGACACAAATAATTATTGTTTAATTTAATAAAATAATGTAGAAAACCAATTCTCAATGTTTATTTGTTTTGTTGTGTGTATATATTGGCACCACAAAACAAGTATTTAATTGTTGATGAATGCTTGTCTATATTTTCCAGGCCTTTTTTTCAGCAACTCCAAATTGGAAAGAATATATAGGCCAACCACCTCAGCAAAATCTAGCCTATTTTTGACTGAAATTCTCAAGGAATTCTCAAGGAAACACCATGTTTTTATATAATAAACATCTCCTTCTCCTCTCTTTTGAATATATTTAAAATATGTTGTCCCAAGGGAATGGCTTATAGATGGTACAAATACGAGATGAACAGACACTAGTAGAGTCAGTATTTGCTTAGTCAAGGTAACCCGGACTCCATTCCTGTTTGGTTTCAAATATTGATGCCATTGAGAAGGAACCAGGAGAATAGGAAGGGGATAGGTTCCTTATTCTTTAACAGAACAAAACACTAGTTTCCAATAATAATAGTAATAAACAAACTAAATTTGCCTCATTATGATTATTAAACTCTTTTTACCTGGTCGTGTTTTTGTGTGTTTCTCTATCAGGCTGTTAACAAACTGGCAAGACACATCCAAGACATGGACGACGGCAGCAGCTACATAGAGTTTGATGTGCCAGAGTTCAGCAACACCGTTCTTAGCCAGCTCAATGAGCTGCGGCTACAGGGAAAGCTGTGCGACATCATCGTACATATCCAGGGCCAGCCGTTCCGAGCTCACAAGGCCGTGCTGGCGGCTAGCTCGCCCTACTTCCGGGATCACTCGGCCCTTAGCACGATGAGCGGCCTCTCCATCTCGGTGATCAAAAGCCCCGAGGTGTTTGAGCAGCTCCTGGCCTTCTGTTACACAGGCCACATGTCCCTTCAGCTCAAGGATGTCATAAGCTTCCTCACTGCTGCCAGCTTCCTGCAGATGCAGGCCATCATTGACAAGTGCACCCAAATCCTGGAGACCATCCACTCCAAGATCAGTCTCCCGATCGGTGTTGGCAGCCCGGAGAAGGAGGGCTCTCAGGCTAGCCGCAACGGGGTCAGTGACAGTGACCTCTTTGTAAACCCCACCCAGATCTCCCCCCCTTACTACTCCCGGCAGACCCAGCCAGGCAACGTGGAAGGCCGCTCTGAGCTGGCAGGGAAAAGCTCAGCCAGGGCGCGGCAGCAGCAAGAGGAAGGCCAGTCGGACCGCGGCAGCAGCGACGGGGTGTCGGAGCAGGACGCTCCCTTCGAGGGAGAAGTTGAGCAAGTGGAACTAATCGGCAAGGACGGACAGGTGACAGATGTGCATGTGAAGGTGGAGAAGATTGACAGGCCCACTTATTCAGACAGCTCTTCGGCCGGTGATGACGGGTACCACACAGAGATGGTAGATGGAGAGCAGGTGCTGGCTGTCAGCGTGGGCTCCTACGGTCCTGTCGTCCAGTCTGCTGGCTATTCCTACTCAGGGCTGTCCTCCCCCTGCTTCGTCAGCCTCAGCAGCTCCAGTCCCTCCCGCTCCATGCTCAGCAGCTTCAGAGGTGGGCGAGCCAGGGCGAAACGCCCAGTGGCCATCCCAGCCGGGGTGCTGGGCCACGTCAAAGCGTGCTCAGATGATGGCGAGCCTGCGTCGGGACCGCCAGGGTTAGAGAACGACGTGCGCGAGCGCAGCCTGCGGAGCCAGTGGTACCCTTACAACGAGAGACTCATTTGTATCTACTGTGGAAAGACCTTCAATCAGAAAGGCAGCCTAGACCGCCACATGCGCCTGCACATGGGAATCACTCCGTTTGTTTGCAAGTTCTGTGGCAAGAAGTACACAAGGAAAGATCAGCTGGAGTACCACATCCGTGGCCACACAGACAACAAGCCTTTCCACTGCCAGATCTGCGGCAAATGCTTCCCATTTCAGGGCACCCTCAACCAGCACCTGAGGAAGAAGCACATGGGAGCATCAGAGGGCAGCAATCACACAGATTCTCCGGAGAGGACGGAGGGGAGCCTGGGTCAGAAGAACCCAGAGGATGGATCTGAGGTGGTGGCCTTTGAGGCCCAATATGCCGAGGAGGCACCAGCCAATGATGTGGATGAGAGTTCAAAGTGCACCCCAGAGGAGGCACAAGCGTCCAGATGTGATTTTTAGGTCCTGGTTTAGGAAGCTTTAAAAAATATTAAAAAAAGGTTTCTATCTGAACCTAAAGGAATTTTCATTGAGAATATCACCTCCCTCCACTTTGGACATGTCATTCATAGAGGGTTTCTGTCAATTTTGAAAATCACATGCAAAGAGCAAATGGGTGCTTTTTTTGAAATGTGGTTCTTTCAAAGGAAAGGGAGTAACAACTTACTATTTTCGCGGAGGTCCCAATAATCAAGACCCCCGTTTGGTTTCTCTTCTCTTTTTTTTTTTTTAATCTTTCCATGTTTTATTTTTAAGAAACATATTTACAGAGTTATATAGGCATGTTGCAATAATTGATAATGTGAAAGCTCTGGTAAGATGCTTGTCATATCACCTTTTTACCTGACCTGTTTTTGCACATGTGGCCATAGGAGGTCACTCACTCACAAGAATTTCTTTATTTTTATTTTTTTTCAGCCAGTGCAAAGCTTTGTGTGACATATCCGTTCAATACCTCATTATGCTACTACATACTCATAAACTGACAGTATTCAAAATGAAACTCCACCGGGTTCTACCTCATAGCCAAGAACCTACCAGGAATCGATGTGTTCACCATTTATTTGATTATTTTAGGTTGTATGTATTTCATTGCCAAAACTAGGAATGACCCTCCTCTTTACACAAAGCCTTGATACTTACATGGAATATTCCTAGCAGATTGTATTATCTATGGACAAAGTCCTTGTCAGATGTTTTGGTCAGTCAGACAAAGAAGGTGCTATGTTAAGAGTGCATTAGAATCGTTAGCTTACTTTGTTTTAGAAAAGAGTAAGAGAACGGCCCTGTATTCATTCAAAACATGGTTTCTGCTCTTACCGACTTCTTGTTTTTGCCAAACACAGATTTAATCTCTTTTATGATGTTGTGGTGTACCTTTTTTAAATGGTATCACCCACAGGAGAAACAATTGATCATCATACAAGTGAAGGCACTTGTAGTGTATATTCTGTTGGCAGTTTTATACAAAACTACTCTACTTGTATTGTGTAACTGTTGTTATGTCAGGGGGGGGGATCTAAATACTCATCTAACAGAGAGCAAACAGAGCCCGATCTGTTCACATAAATAATTTTAGTATACAACTACAAAAATATGCAAACAGAAAAGAAGGAATTCCAGCCATCTTGCTATGGTAATCTTTTTTTCTCTCAAGTTTCCTCTCTTGTAAGAGCGATCGGTCTTTTCAGTTGCTTTTACTAGGCTATGTTTTACATTTTATAATGGAACAACTTTCTGTGACCCTTTGTTCTCTGTATTGGAGTGGGAAAAATGTGAACTGAAACGTTTCCCTCATTTATCGATCTTTTTTTTTTTTTTTTTTTTTCAATATTTTTTTTTTTCAATATTGGTCTAGGTGTGGTATAGCTAGGAGGTAAAGGATTTTATTGCTGGTGATCCAAAGTATTGGTGCACTTTGTGAAGATAGGCAGTAGCTCGGATGTTGACCAAGTGAAAGTGTGTGTGTGCTCATCCCACTTAAATCTGAAGTAGCAGTGGTAGATGTGCCATCAGGGTTGCATTTGGGATGAGGACAATTCAAACAAGCCTGTGTGTGATTACAAAAAAACTTACCAATTTGTAAATGGAAGTCTGTGGACTGTAGTTAAAATCTACCAAGTGCAACAATGTTTTTTTTAAGGCCTTCACTGGCAGATTTGTGTAATAACAGATGCATCTTCTGACAAACATGAGTCACATAAATAGATATGGTGAAGTTGGTTGACTAGTATAGGCATACATTTTTATTTGCATTCATAGTAAATGCAAGTAAACCATGCCTGATAATTGTCACAACATTGGCCTTGTGTAAAAATGTGTTGTGTATGTTCTTATTTACCATCCAGATGTTGAATGGCTTTTTACACTTTTATCTTGTACCGTCCAGTCCATGCTATGTCCTTTCACTTAATTATTTTACTGTTTTATAATAATGATTTCAGATTCTATTTGTTTAATTGGATAAAATGGGGTTTTATGTTTTGTTTTTTAAACATTAATTTTGTACTGTCACCAGTGCTATTTTCCCCCTAGCTAAGCTCATTGAATGTGCACTCATTTTCTTGGTTCACTATATAAGGACACTGTTAAGATACTGCTCCAAGGGTGTGGGAATTTTGAATAATTTTAATAAGTATAGCTAGTGCTTCATTATATGTACTTTATGTCTTTATCAACACACAGTTTTGAACATCATTACCCAAAGTAATTTTACAGTACCTACCTTTTTGAATGTTTGCTTAGTCAGTCACGTTTCTGTCATCTACTGATGCACTGTGCAGGTTTGACAGCAGATCAGATAAAGTGTTTCTATTGACAGTGAATCTGTCCTTGCATCTACAGAGGAGAGGACATTTGGCCTTGTGAAATTGTGGGTACAACTGCTACAAAATGTGCCAAGAGTTCAAACCAAAGAATTAAGACAATAGGCAATTCTTAACAGTAAAGTAAGTTTAAAAAAAAAACTCTGTTTCACCTTACAATAGTGAATAATTATCTAGTAGAAGGATTAATAATTTTATATCTAGGCCTGCTTCTTTTCTGAGCCAGATCCTTTTGAAGAATGTACCTTCCCTCGCTTAAAACAATCGCTTGTGTTGAATAAGTTGCTAAGAAGGCATTAAGCAGCCAAGTTATTTTAGATACTAGTATAGTTAATTAAGCCATAACATAGCTGTTAATAAACTAACTTGTGCAATAGGTATAGTAATTATTTAAGGCCAATTTATACAAAAATTATTCTAAAAGTGGCATTTTGAACTTAGTGCCTTGCCACAAGCTTTATATCTTAAACTCTGGCACTTAAATGTTTGTGCCTCATTACTATTTAAATGAGTAGACAATAGAGAAATTTGAATCAAATGTGTCAACCTCGCTTATTCTAAAGTGGGATTGAGAATCCAATAGCCTAGTAAATATGACTTAATGTTACCTTGGAACATGATTTGTCAATTGAGGTCCTATCTCTATTCTTTCTTCATTGCTCTAACTCATGAACAGACTTTAAACCTGCACTATGTAACTTTCCTTGACAGCAGCTGCTGAGAAACATCCTGGAGACATTTGGTTCCCATTGTATGCAAACTAGAATACCTAAACACAAAGTATCCACAACAGCTCTTGTTTATACACTCAACCGTTGCACTAACTAGTTACACTATTTTATAACAAACTTGCAATATTTGAATGAAGACATTACATAGTGCAGGTTAAAAGCTCAGTTGTTTGTGTAGATGACTTGGTTGTGTAGCATCTAATCCCAATCAAACAAGGCAGTTTGTCCCATGTACAGAGATTGCCACTGAGGACAATCTAAATAATCTACTTTAATAACGATAAGCATTTCAGTAACGGGAGATGAGTGGAAAATAGAAAATTGCTTCCATTTCTTGATTCTTTTGAATAATCGGTCAGGAAACCGCTATTTGAGTATCTAGCGTACTAGTCTAAACATTTGTAAGCAAGATGGGGGGGGTCAATAAATATTGTGCATACCCTAATAGACTGTAATTGATTTGCACATTGTTTACCCACAAAATTGTGTGAAAAATGCCAGTGGCATTTTTTGTAAGACAGCATTACTTCTCTTTTGTCATTTGGCATGCACTTAAAAATTAGTTTATAATCATGGCCTCATTCAGTTTAGTTTGGTCGGGAACTTTTCCCAATAAATGGTGCTTTTAGACTAGTCAATTTATTTATTTTTCTTATTTTCTTTTCCTTATAAACTGGGTTACAAACTCCATATATTCATTACAGGTGAATGGGGAGTAGTTTGTGCTAATGCGTTTTATGAACTTACTAATACCACAGTATGCACCTACAGTATCAACAGACCATGACACAAACCCGCATGTACTGTTTGTTCCAATGTTGTGAGAGAAACGGGAGATGTATTATGGGCCAGAAGTAATCAAAAGGAAGTGTTTACAGGGCAGGCTGTTGGACACTTTTTTGAATTTGCAGCTCGTCCTATTCCTTTTATAATAGACTCACTTCAGGTAGTTTACGAACACTGATACAGGCTTAGACAAAATCTTAAGTCTTCCATAGTTTTTCTGTCAGTTTCTGTTCACTGTGTATTATACAAAAGCAATAACATTTTTACCAGTGGTGTATTAGGATCATCAAGCCTAATGAAACATTAGCCTGTCGTGTATCAAACAGAATGTCAGGGAGCTGTTCATTTGAAGTAGGACCAGGACAATTTGATATTGATTTATATTTTATACATTTTCTGAAACTTTAATCAGGCTGACAACCTCCTCAGAACAGGTTTTGCTTGCTTGTGATCTAAAGAGCATCTGAATCCCATGACTATCAGTGAACTGCAGCGCAATTACTGTGTTCAATAATGAAAGGGATTTTGGGCGTTCTGGCCACTGTTTAGGACTGGCTAACTGTTTCCATGTTGACGTTCAGTTGTCTCTGCTACCCCCCTCAGGCACTGAGACTGTAGATTTTGCAAGGATCAAAAGGAAAGGTGCCAAGGCAGGCTGGAAAGTGTTCAGTTTGGCTCATTGTGCCTTTTCCGTTAACCTTGCTAATCTCTACATTATTTGGTGATAAGGCAAAAAATGTAGATCTCAGGGTGTATAGTGTTTAAAAAAAATGAAAAAAGTGGTTTGATTGGGCATATAGGTTTTGTCCATAATATAAATGTGCACTTCTCTTCAGGTGGGGAAACAAGTCCTCAGTCATTGGTTCCCAAACATTCTGCCTCAAGGTTTTCACTAAGCCCATGTTTTCCACAGAGGTGAAGCATGAGGACCACCGGAGACTATGAACATAACCATGAAAGCAGGTCTGCCCAACTCCTATCTTCTCCACTACACACAACCTCACAATCCAACTGTGAACCTCAGAACTCTACTGTTTTGTACAACTATGAAGTAAATGAAGCTAGCTAGAGCTGATGTATCTATTAACTTGCCATTTACAAATTTATTTTATAGCATGAAATAAAATATATTTATTCAAATTATATATTTTACTCATAATCATTCTGTGCTGCTTTATTTTGGTTCTAAGCTTGTAAATTGCTTTTTTATGATTAAAAAAATATCAACTGAATAATGCATTTTGTTTGTAAAATAAAGATGCTGATTTGGCGCTAACACTGCCTCCCATGTATGTGTGACATTAGGAGAAACGTCTAGCACTACATTTATATTAAGTGCTATCTTCAAGACAGCTAACAAGAAATCAATCACTTTTTCAAGGAACTTTTCTGAGCACGAGAACAATGACAATGCACAGTAGGCCCACTTTGTTACAAAAGCATTTTAAAGCAATACACAAAATGGTAGGCTACTGTAGATTACTGTAACACTAACGGTAACACTTAAATCATTGTTTCTAACAAGCAGTGAAATGTTCAGTTGTTAGCAGTGGGTGTGTTTCTAGAAATCAACATATATTTGAATTAGCAAGGGTAGAACCAAGTTATTTTCAAATGTTTCAAATTTACCTTTTTTGTGTATTACATTTTTGTTGCTGTTGCTGTTTTGGTAATCTTTGATGTTATAAATACAATACTTGTACTGCTGTCTGAAATTAGTCTATTGATTTAACACTGTAATTTCAATTTAAAAGTAGCCTAAATGTAGCAGAGGGTATGATGGAATTTATGATTCCAGATGGGGAAAGTCTAAGAATTTACTAAATTCTTGTGCTAGGAAAATCAGGGAGGTTTGTGGGCAGGGGTTAATGTTATCTGTCATGGTAACTTTGTCATTTAAGATTCTAGGTCAGAAATGTAATTTTTTTTTGTCATGGAAAAATCATAGCATTTTAGATTGTAGGCTACATTGAGTGGGAACCCTGTAGCTTCTTTGCATGTAAGGATTTACACACTGAACATAGGTACATGTACAGTATGTGAGAGTAAGTTCATTCAACAGAAAATGAAAATAAATTATTTTGACCTGCAATACTTCCTCATATTCTGTTTGAACGTAATGACCCTGCAAGGTCAGAGAAAGGTGGGCAGAGGTACAGAGGTTGGTTCTACAGCTAAAAAGAAAGAATTAAGGCGAGCCAAGTCCGGCCACCTGTCCTGCCTCACTCACTTCTGCATGTCCCTTATTGCTACTGCCACTTATCGGGAGCATTGTGCAATGGCAGACTGGACCAGCTCAGAGCTGGCCAGCCTATTCAGGTCCTCCAGCTTGCTGGTGATGTTGTTAACTGTTGGCAACTAGGTCTCCGGCTTTTTCAGGCTATATAGCCACTATCTCGACACTGTGCTCCACAATAAACACTGCCTGGGCAGTTAGATGTAGTGTTCCCTCAGCTGCTCTCACACAGGTCTCTGACAAACTTTGCTGGGTGTTCTAAGGTTATACTGATGTCGATGTCGATCCATGTTCTCTGCCAAGTACCGCACAGTGCTGGCACACACCCTCCCTCTTTGCCGCACTTCTTGAGAATTTTTTTTCTCCTTTCCCAGAGGCTTCTATTAACAATTGAGTCCAACTCTGTCCTCTCAGCGGTGGAGTGGGTCTTTGCCAGTCAAAAGGTCAGGGTTTGATTTCTCAATTGTGCTGAAAAAAAGTAGGCTAAATCAGTGAAATTATCTTGTGGGTGGAATATAGATGAAGCAACACACGCACACACACAGGATACACTTACCAGTAGGCCTATACTGTTTTCCCCCACACAAAGACAATTTTAACCAATTAAGGGAAAAAGTATATCAGTGGGGTTATGTGCCGTTTTCCCACTGGTTGTCCATGGTTTTACGACTCAATCACGTAGGCTAATATTACTAGTAAATATTTTCATCTTGGCAATCATACTAGCTAACTAGCTAAATAAAGTCGTATCTTAATATCGACATTAAGACGTCACAGAAAGTGTAAATAGGAAAATATTTGATACAGTTTGGAAAAACTCTTACCAAGCTGCTTCACTGTCTCTCTTGTTTTAATGTCGGAGCAACAACCACCGTTTGACGCCCTGCATATGTTATCGATAGGGCTACTATGCTGACAGACAGACTGCCAAATAATACAAATCATTACAAAACTCCCTGTCACTGTCACTTGCTGTTATTTGGTTGACCAAATACTTTCTCATAAGCCCGTCGTTACTCGTAAGTATATTGTCCTGGCTTTGTAAATTTTGTAAAATAGCAACAGGGGTCCAATAACATCTGTCATTCACTTAGAGCTGTGTTTACATCTGCACCCATCTCAGATGCGCGCAACCGCGGGAGTACACACAAAGGGGGCGACGCAACGATGGAAAGAGAGAAGGCTACAACATTTATTTATAGCACACCAGATTCTATATTTATTTCACGTTCTATAACGAGGACGTCATAGGCCTAAATGGCTTCGTTATTGCATCACTCTAACCTCCAATCGTTCTACGGGCGGATATAAATAGAACTGTTCCACTGCTGTTTGACCAAGACTGTGATTCTTTGTTGACCATAGGCCTATATTATTTCAATATAATAATGAATATCTATACAACATCATCATCAATGCAGTCCGACCAAACATCCAATCCTGATGGGATTTCCCATAATAGGGAGGAGAGATTGAAAAGAGAGAAAGAGTTTGAGGAGAGATATAGATATTGGATAGAGAGATTGGGAAGAGAGATGGAGATTGAAAAGAGAGATAGGAAGGAGAGATTGAGAAGACAGGGGGAGATTGAGGAGAGTCATTCGCGCACCAACGATGTCATAGATCGACATCAGGAATCAACAACAACCGCGTAAACTGTCCACGATGTCTGAAAATGTCCAAAAGCGACATACTGTATATAAGTTACGTCAAACATTTTGGGCGATTTGGTTGGCCTGGAACACTTCAAGGAATACACCTAGCGTGTAGCCTATTGTTTTGAGTTCTTCTTCCTCGTCTTGTAATTTAGAAGTAGATTGCTTAAAAACAAGATAGATGGGTCTAGATAGATAGATAGGTCTAGATAGATAGATAGATAGATAGATTGATAGATAGAGAGATAGATAGATAGATAGATAAGGCAGGAACTTGGGGGCATCACCGCTGCATGAACCAACCCTTTAGGAACTTCTTTCGGGGGAGTTTTGGGGCCCGAAAGAAGTATCTAGCCCACTCGAGTGTAGGTAGACCTACTCCTGATCGGCCCTGAAAAACTCCTGGACGGGGCTCGGCGCTTAGGCTATTGGTTAAAAGCGCCTTGAGTGGATGACAACAAGCGCCATTCATCAGTAATTTTACAGCTGCCATGAAGCCAACTGTCGACTCAAGGTAATTCTAACGTTATCTGGCAAATCTCTGGTTTAACATTCTAATGTCGGTGATGGCTTGCTGCCGCTAGAGAAATATTATTTAGTAATTTACGTTGGAATTTACGTCGCGATCGAAGAGCAAGTCAACGTTGGTCTATAGTTCCAGCGCCGCAATGGAAACAGTAAGGCTAAACAGGCCGATTAGGGAGTCGTTCTTTTAAACGTTTTTCGCCACTTGGGAAGTGGCCCGTGTTCTCACAGCACGACAATAATTATTTATTATTTCTCCGTTGTAGGCCTACGCCTTCACCAACATCAGAATGTCAAACCCCAGATTTTCCAGATAACGTTAGGATTACCTCGATTGTATTACAGTTGCTCTAAAGTTGCTACAAATAAATGACTTAATGTCAGCTGTAATAAGGCTACTTGATAAATTAATATAATGGTGTTTGTTGTTGTCTTCCACCATCGGCGTCGCCAGGTAATTTTTCCGGGGCTTCAGCCTGACTGTAGCCCCGAATGTGATTTTAAATGTATGCAACACAAAGTTTAGGTGCAGTTCAACAACAACAATAACACCACAAATATTTTCTGTAGGAATATGCAATAATGTTCATGGCGCAGCCTGTCTCGCGGGTCTGCGAAGAGAGCGATAATATTGCTACATTTTGTTTGAAGTTCACTAGACGTGACGTGACCTCACCCCCGTATTTACCAGCATAGGCCCTGTGCACTACTCGCGCGTACAGTATGTGTGTGGGAGGTTAGCTTAACTATATGCACCGTTAATTTGTGCATTGCGCACTGGTTCTGAGCGCATACGACAACTTATTTAACTTGTGGGTAATACTGACTGCCCAGTGTCGAGAGTCACGGTCCGCCACACATGCACACACACACACACACACACACTATCATATAGCTACGTCCCGAAGAATCTGGGCTCAGCCCCGGATGTTTAACAGTGCAGCTGACGCCCCTGTCTTCCACTCACGTTGCATTTAACTAATAGCGGCAAGCCCCGTCCAGCAGTTTTTCAGGGCCGCTCAGAAAGTAGGTCTACCTACCCTCGAGTAAGGGTTGGTTCCTAAAGGATTGGCTCCTGGAGTGAAAAACCGCCGTTTGGTGCCATCCCCTCTAAATCGGCCCGCAATTCCTGCAGTGGAAAAGGCCCTTCTATAAATAGACAGATAGATAGCCTATATAGATAGAGAGATAGCTATAGATAGATAAGGTGCTTTTCCACTGCAGGAATTTGTGGGCCGTTTTAGAGGGGGTGTAACCAAACTGCGGTTTTCCACTGCAGGAACCAACCCCTTTAGGAACTCTTTCGGGGCGTAGGCCTACCTACTCGAGGGTAGGTAGGCCTAGCCTATTTCTGAGCAATCCAGAAAAACTTCTGGATGGGGTTCGGCGCTTATAAAAACAAACGTCATTATATTACTTTATTAAGTAATTACAGCTGACATGAAGCCATTTAAGTTTTAGCAACTTTAAAGCAACCTTCAGCTGTCGACTCAAATCCTAACGTTATCTGGAAAAGTTATGGCTATAACTATGGATCTATGAGACAGAACGATAACCGTCACTACAGTCATTACATTGAATGATGCCTTGATATTTAATTATCCTCGAGACCATATATAAACAAAGTCATACCCATGACCACGTAAGGCCAGGACTCATCTAGAATTGCCCCCAGGTGAGCCGGCCTCAGCCTCCTGCCTGGAACGCCTCAGCCTGGCCTTGGTCTCATAGATCAGAGGTTCCCGAATTCTTTCCTATGAAGGGCCAAAAATTCATCTGGATGGAGTCTGGAGTCTGTGAAATACCATCCCAGACACCCCCTGTAAGAATGGGGACTGGGGCAAACATTAGCTACAAATGAATAAATAAAAACAAACACATTTTTTAAATTTCAGGATCCTTTGTGATGATATTTTAGTTTTACCATTTTACCAAACCATTTTACCAAACAATAAATAATTCCATCCTAACTGGGGGGGTGTATGCATGTTTTGGGTGGGCCTAGGCCCGTGTGTTGGGCACAAGTAATCGAATGATGTACATGTATCTTTCTGCCAGCAGAGGGAGGTAGAGCATTAGATGTTTTTCTTCACTCATGTTTTATAGAATATTTATTTAGTACGGAAGAGGATTAGGGCCATGGTGAAAAATGTATTTGAGTTCTGACTTTATTCTCAGAATTCTGACTTTAATCTC
>JAOEHI010000024.1:5194262-5224468 GCA_025447815.1 Percopsis transmontana
TAGAGTTTAACAACACCAACTCCCACTCTACCTACATTATGGTGTGTATTCTGCTACTGTACTATCTTTGTGCTAAAATATTCTCTTACCATGGTTTTTGTTCATGTCGTCCATGTTTTATCAGATCCGGGACATGGACGTGTTAAAGACCAATGTCTTTAAAGGCCCACAGCTTTTTCACTGGCAGTCCTCTGGAAACATGGCTGAGATAGAGTTCCATGGAGACTACCTGCATTCCAAAGGAAGGTTCAGGGCGGAATATTCCTTTGTGCGCTTTTAATACGGAATATTATGTTGCTGAAAAGCATTTGTTATATAGACTATAAAGTATCATTATTCATACAGATTACAAGATTTCATCCAGTGTATATATATATATTATATATGGTTTATATTCTCTATTTTTCAGTTAAATTGAAAATGGAAAATTCAATGTTCATTTACCTTGAAATAGTGTAAACAAACACAAAAACAAAAAATATTCAGTTTTTAAGTCACTGGCGCACAAAAGCAATTATTATAAAACCTGATGAGTTAGTAAAGAATAAAACTCAAAGTGTATTTCAGTCATCACTTATAATCAGGCCATTCGGATGTAATGTTTTTATGTAAATAAAACAACATAATTCAACAATAAGTAAAATGTATAGTTTCTTTTCATCATTAAGGCAGTATTTTCATGGTCACATACTATATGACCCCTCCAAAATTCTCCTCCTTAATAAAAGTATGCCAGTGTGGCTTCCTGCCACTTCCGGTGACTGCTTCCAGCACTGGTTCATTATCATCCGAGCTGGGGCACACATCATGCCATGTGTCTGTCTGGGATCACTTCTTAGCCTTGGCTGTGCCTTCCAGGAGCGCTCTCATATCCAACAGAGCGTTCTCTACAGCCTTGGCAAAGTTGGCAGCGTGGGTCTCCTCACAGCTGTTAAAGGCTGTGATGGCAATGTTGATGTGCCCCTCCATGGGGTTGTAACACACCCCATAGCCGTCCGGCACCACTGGACCAAAGCACATCACGCAGTCTGTCTTGGAGCCAACCTGCCCACAGAGACGTTGATAAAATCAAAATAATGTGACGATTGATTGACTTGTAGCTTATTTTTACACTTAAAACTACCTGACTGGTAGAAAGATGAATATGTTGAGCCACAGCATAGGAGGTGTCCATAAATATTCCTGGCATGGAGGTCAGCTCCTCAATTCCCAGCAGCTTTATTCCAAGGAGGTGTCTGTCTATAGCTTGTCCATAAATTGTCTTTAGGAAAGAAACAACAGTTTAATTAAAAAAAATGTATAATTAATAATTAATTATAATTATAATTAATCATTTAAATAAATGTAACTGTTAAAATAAATAGATTTCCCCATTGATGGTGGGTGAGCTAAATTACTCACATTGTATGTGTTTGCTCTGTGTGTCTCAACCGCCTTCTGAAGCACTGCCACCTTATCTGTGTTCTGTTGACATACAGGCGAAGGACAGTACTTAATGTGAAGTTATGCGTTTTCAATGTAACATTACTGTAAGCACCCAGGATCTGAGAGTGGTGTTACCGGTTTGGCTGGATCCCCCATGGCCTGGACAAATTTAAATGAGTCCACAGTAGTCGCCCTGATGGTGTCTGTTCGGCCATATTTGAACATTCGTAGAGATGAAGTCTCACAGGAAGAGCAGGAAGTATTATACATTCTGTAAATCAAATGGGATTGCAATACACTGTCAATGTCTGACATTAATGTTGTGGTTCAGTAAATAGCATTGCTATGAAATAGGTTGTTAGAATCACCTATAATAGGCAAGCTGCAAAGCCATTTGCACGAATGCGTCTGGACTCAGCTTGTGTTGCTTCGGGACATTTTTCCCAAAATGAGAAAACAATAGGACCTTCACATCCAGGTCGTCCACCATCCTGACAAGCGAAGTAAACGTTGTGTTACAACAGTGCATCGGCATTTGTCCCGCAAGAACCAGAAACGACATCGCTACCCTAAAACACACACATGTTCATATTCTGCTTGGCCTTCTCGATGTCCCTCTTCACCTCGGGAGTAATGTTAAAGCGCAGTTTCTGAGGCATGGGCAGGGGCACCATGGGGGAGCGGACTACTTCAGCCCTCTGCCTGGGGAGAAGATAGAAAATAATCAGTAATCGCCATAACGCCGGTGGAAACATTAAACGGGAAATGGCTCACCCATGAGTGAAACTTACATGTACCCAACAACATAATCGATGAGAAACACGATGGGGGGGCCTTCTGCAGGCGCGTGTTCATACACCAGGCCACATGCTCCATCTTCACCAACAATGAACTGAACATGATTTTTTCAAACAGAATTTCCAGTACAGTCAAATACTTATTCAGCCAGAAGTCTCCAAAACACCTCAAGACATGGACACACTGACTCATAGGCTACAGTGGATCTCTTCTAGCCATAGTGGTGATCATAAAAGATCACAGGGAGGGGGGCGGGGGGGTGTAAATAAAGGGTTTGCATGCCGTGGGTGGCTGGTCGAGAGAGGGAGAGAGGGAACATGTTTGGCTAGTGCTAGCATGACTTTGCATATTGTAGCGGGCTCAATTAGTCAGTATTATTAGTTTTCATATTTTGTGAATCACACATTACTCTGCCTTAGTCTAAATACAACACAATGGAGACTTTCCACATTTGTTTCCTAGTAGGATAAATACAGCTGTATTTATCCATTTTGAAGTAGGTGTTCTATTAGGACATAGCATTGACAATACTATTGAAGAATTGTCAATGTTTGCTAATCAAAACACAAAACTGGGAACCATTATTCATTTTATTAACTACATCTGTGTTTGCTCTCCTATGACTACTATGACACTATGTCTGTGGAAAGGGGCCATTCTGTGTAAAATTAGCTGACCTGCAACGTCTTATCGAACCAGCGGTTTCCACTGTTCCAGCGGGCCCCTCCACCATGTAGCATGTGGGCAGCCACCCGACTGTTTGAGTACAGCTCATCTGACACGCGTGGCATTGGGGCATCCAGGCAAACTGTGAAGATACTCTTCTGGATGGCACGGACCGACTCCTTATTCGTCTTATCTAAGGAAGTCATACCATTAAAAATGAATTTGTGATAGAACATTTTTCTCTGAACCCCCTTTTCTCAGCAGTTTCTATTTAGTTTAGCTTCTACACGGTCCATTGCTCACATTCATCTTCTCCAACCTCACCCTTGATTAGGCTGTTGTAGGCCTTGCCCCAGGTGTTTCGGTGCTGAGACGTTAGGATGCCAATAGGCTCCTTGTTTGTCTGTAGGGAGGAGTTCCAGATCTTCTCCAGCTGCATGTAAATCTGGTCCACGGTCAGCCGGGATCCATCACTGTTGTACACATCCAAGACAAAAAACTGGAAAGAAAAACATGTTGGGCGGACATTGAAGGAAGGTGGCCAATTGTTTAGTTTTTGCACAATAATGAGACAATGTGAGTGACGTCCTTTGAAATGTGTACATGGAGTGTTAGAAAGGATTAAATAGCAGAAGAACAACAGCGCCATCTAAAGTACCTGGAAGTTGTGGACCACTGTGATGTGGGTTGGGGACGTTTTTCCAATGGCGTAATTCAATACAGTATCTCTCTTGGGTCCTGGGATTCGGCAGGAGGACAGGATCTGGTAATATTGGTCCATGCACAGAGGCTTGCCACCCAGGTATTCTACAGGCAAAGTCTCACTGGGACACAGACCTTTCCATTATTAATTTGCAGTCAATGCTCTTATATATGAATTTCATAAGATTGGGGTTTTATCTGTGTGAAAACATTTGTTCCGTATTATTACAAAATAATTTCTCTCAGCTCACCTGTCAACCATTTTTTTAAAGTCCAAAACTCCTGCAATCAATTTGGCAGCAAACCTACAATAAATAAATTATGTTAATGATAAATATATGATCCTCTTTTCTTTTAATTTTATGGGAATGTCTATTGTCCACTGTGCATCTAATACAAAAAAGAACTATCATATTATCCACTGAAAGACAGTTTCCAAATAGATAATAACAGTGTGTCTCAGATGATACAGAAAACCCCATGACTATAGCCCTTGTATATTAGCTTTGGACTTGCCGGGATACGTTCTTGATGGGGCCACATTGCTCACAGCATATCCTGCAGGTCACTGTAGTCAAAAAAAGCTGAGCAATGCTATGAACAGCCGACGTGCCTAAAATAGCCATAGTGAGCAGGGGAGCCTGTGTAAAGGTTGGCTTGAAGTGGAAGCTAACACACAAGTTATATATAAACAAATCACTTTTGAAATTTACCTGAATCAACTGCCGGCTCATTTATAAAAGCCTATCTCTGTAATGTTCTATATAATGTATGTGTTATATGTGAACCATTACAAAGCACTGAAACTCATCTAGGGGCGTGTTTAATTTAATACCATAAAAAGTCCAGGACCTATTGCAGGTTTTAATCAAGTATAGTGGTCTATATTGTGATACATGGCGGCATACCTCATCTGTCCCTGGCGATCTTGGAAGTGCATTCTGGGCAGAACAACCCCAGGGCTGGTATAGACCGCCACTGGCATGCGACAGTCCAGATAGGCAGACTGCATCCACCATTCTGAGAGCTACACAAGCAGAAGGAGTCATAGTGCAGCAGGCTACAACATGTTAGGAGGTGTTACTTAATTCGGATATCTACCCATATCTGAGGGAGACTCGTGCATGTGGCAACATATACTGTAAATGTCAGCAATTATATTCTCTATGGAAACACATTTTGCTCTATCGTCATGCAACAATTGCAACAAAAGTAAATATTGCCTTCAATAGGATCTCTGGCCCACATGGATGGTGCTGCTTTCTTAGGCCGCTCCCTATTTAAAAAAATTGACTCTAGGGCCACATAACATTAAATAAATACCCAGTTCTCTGTCTTGCGTGCCCGCCGCTCCAGGCCCTTCTGTAAGCGTTCCCCTACACCCCCCTTGAGAAACTCCTCCACCAGTTTGCGGGTGTGCTGGAGCTCATCGTCACTCACAATGGGCTCCAGCATGGTCAGGTAGCGCTCACATGTCTGCTTCAGGGGTGGTACAGGCAGCTTTGGTAAACCCTCCTGGTTCACCAGTGACCTCTCTGGGACCTGTGTTGCTGTTTTGGCCAGGTGAGACGGCCTCACAATGCCAGGCCGCAGCTAGAAGTAAAGTGTTGTAAGGGTCTTACTGTCTTATTTGTACCCAAATATCATGAATGATAACAAAATAGCTTAAAGGTTTCCTAACTAGTTTTTAGGATTATTAAGACCCAATGAAGTTATAAAATGAACACTGTAATATTGAATTATGCCTTACAAATCAAGCTGTCAACAAATATTAATGGAATAAAAACCTTATAACAAAACACCTACCATTGCATGCATAGGCATGGGTACGATTTTAGATTTAGCATGAAGAACTTACTTTTATCTAATTTATCTTACCACAATATAGTTATTTGACCTGTGTAAACTGACACCAAAAACAGAGGGAATTGGCCTATAGCTACAGCTTTGTTTGGACCGGCTGTCAACTCTTACTTATAAATAGAAGGTTCACAGTCTTCATCAACCTTTGGAATGAAAGCTTAAACAAACAGAAATGCAGCAGCGCACTTGTTGTGGATTATTATATGAATACGAAAGCTTTCAATGCAGTTGGCTAATGTTGGCCTATGCAACCTTGAACATCAAGAGAGACATTTGGCATGTAAACAATGTGCTAATAAATAAGGAGACTACTGTACTCCAATACTAGAAATATAACTCACTGGTTGTACATTATATTGTGATTCCTATAGTATTGAAATTTGTTCGAGTGTTATGTGTAGTGCCCCACCCCCTTATTGGCCGCAGCAGCCATAATAACGAACACGCCACAACTGTTAGCACACAAATACATGCGCACAACCTCAATGCAAGAATCAAGCAAAAGCTACTCACCGCCGATCTAACAATAAGACCCAACATGATGTCAAAACGGTGTGCTTAAGGCGTGCTTCTCCTGATAATAAACAGTGGGAGACCTTCGATCTGTCATGTCCATAGATCTATGGTCATATCTCAAGGACAAACTGAAAGAATATTAAGCTCACACGGAGTTTCTAAATTCTCCGCCCCCTTTCGGATTTGTTGAGACAAGACAACTGAAATGTTTACACAACTAACGTTAGCGATACATGCTCATGTAACATCACTCATGCTCATGAGTGACATTCCATATTACCCTACATAACACCCCATGAATAATCTACACTTACACATATGTTATAATTGTTTATTAAATGACATATCAAAATAACATGTTGCATTTCGTAGACAACACAGAAATTATAAATAATATATTGTAAGTTTTATTTGTGAAATAAAACAGCCCTTGATGGAAAATTTACAATAGAAAATAGTGCGTCAAATCGGTGCATGAGGTTGTACAATTCATTGAAAGCCACACGATGGCGCTTGCCCAACATATTTTGAGAGAAATAGCGACTCTTAACTGATATTTTTGGAAATAGAGACAGAATACAGACTCCAATGACTAAACGATTCACTATTTATTATAGTAAAATGACGGGTAATTTCTTTTGCTGTGGCGTGTAGTATTTGGAAAACATCAAAATTAATCATCAGAGGAGATGTTACTGTGCAAAGGTAATACCAAGATACAATCACTGTAAGGATCACATCTCATCAACATTTTTCAATGACAGTGTAGAAGGAAATGCAGTCGTATCGTGTTATAACAAGTGTTATATCAAAATGCTTCAATTACTCTGGTCCAACCGCTGCCAGATAACAATGTATGTTTTAAACACATCGTTTGTGTAGCGAATATTTGCCCAAGGTCCGTCTGCTGCCAACTCATAAACTCTGACAGTCCTCCTGAACCCAACACTGAAATTATGTTGGAGATGTTTGCTGTGTCCAGCTGTTCGGAATCTGAATCGTCATCAGTCCTGGTCCATTTGCATGGCACCGGCCCTAGGTCTGGAAGATAGAACTCCGGATCAACAATGTGATAACTTGAGTCCATCTTTCGCTTTTTGCTGCAACCCTGAGTGCCCTGTTGCTGTTTTGGTGGCGCGCAACAGTCCGAGTGGAAGTATCCATTCGTGACGGTAGTCACCACATGCGTGTCCAGGTCCAAGACAGTCTTTTGGTTAGCGTGTGTGTTTTGAATTGGTAAGTCCCAGGAGCATTTGCCAGCACAGCTCCAACAAGGGTCCGAAAGCATGAGGTTAGAGTCACTCAGTGAAACCATCGCGCAGGCAGATGCGTCTTGGTGCGCAACCTCTGCAGAGTGGTCATTCGGCTGGTGCGCTCCGCAGTGCCAAGTGTCTGACTCGACCCCACCAAAGTTGCAGTAGAAGTCATCCGCCAACTCTGTAAAGCTCCCGGTCAGTTCAAGGTAATCTTGCTTTTCATAGACTGTGGTTGCATCCTCGTACTGGTGTATCCTCTGTGTTTGCGTAAAGTTCTTGTTCATATAAAACTGCCTGGCGTTTTTAAGTACGTACGTTACCAATAAGTTCTTGTGGAGCTTGATGCCTCCTCTCTGCGTCCTGGAGCTTTGGATTTTCCTTAAAGAAATGGAGATCAGATTCTGTGCGTCAAATGCACACTCCATCCTTTTCCCCTTTACTCCTCTCAAGACAGTTATTTCCTATTTAAAGAAATATATGTATGTGTTTAGTTAGGATATATCTACTTAATTCGTGCAGACTGTGCGCATAGCGCTCCATGTCTTCCCAGTAAGGGCATGGATTTGCTACTCTCATCTTTCCTTGCCACGCCCTCAGTTTGACACTGGCCAATAGGAAGGAAGCGGTCCCTCTGTTATACGCAAATATCACTACACACGCCTGATTCAGGATGGACATGCTGCATTTCACAAGATATGTAGGCCTATATGTTTTTTTTATTATTATTTTAAAATTCCTCATATAGAATATCAAAGGGTTTAGTTGAGAAAACTACAATAGACCTGACTAGATCCGCATAGAATAGAATAGAATAGAATAGAATAGAATAGAATAAATACAACTATCAAATGTTTATTTTCAAGAAGGAGCTGGTAAACATTTTCAAAGATACTGTATCTGCACATGCATCTGTACATGCAAGCATACACACACACACACATTCTGAATGTTTTTTCTGCACCTGAGTATGATGTCATATGGACTCTGACTGATAGCGGAAACGTTGTCACTGTAGTCAGATCTGTGAGGTTAAAGCTCTTTGTTGAGAGACTGCCTGTCCCCCCTGTACACACCTGTTTGTGCCCCCCCTCCCCCCCCCCACACACACACACAGATGGCTGACATCACAATGAACACCTGGATATTGCTTTGATTTCCTGCCAAATAGGTGAATCAGCGAGGACAACCACTATTATGGTTATCATACCCTAATAACAGAGTGAATTAAAGTCTGACATGACTGCTGGTTTGAAAGCATGTCCGCCTCTCTTGTCAGGAATTTAGAATGAATGGCTTTCATTTAGTATGACATGGCACAAACAGCTCAGTACACAATACTGTACAACACAGTGTTGTGTACGGTTTACACTAATGTAGCATTCCATTGTATAATATCAAGCCCAACTAGCATATCGTAGGCTATAGCATAGCATACAGTAGAATAGCATAGAATACTATAGAACTGAAAATACATGATCATTTTTACATACTATATTTTTCATTAATGTATTTGATCAAAAGCAGTTGTTTTTATTTCATGTACTTTAACTAAGGCTATTAGAAAGTCATGTTATTCGTCTGTTTTGTGCTTATAATCTTAACATGTGAATCTGAAAATTACACCAATATGCTTTGTAAATGAACAGGTCACAGAGCATGTTTCTCGGCCATTCCAATCTGACTGACTGGGTGTGGTAATGCTAGGACACAAAAAAGAACTGAAAGTAACACAGCTCTCAGTCAACACCATTATTATCCTAGTGAGTGCAGAACTTAAACTAGCATACATTCGGGAGACGTCCAAATATCTCTTTATATATCATAGGTACCTAATCCATTCACTGTGTTTAAGCTCTCCTGCATCCAACATAAACACTTCATTAACAGCGTAAGTGCGATATTTAGTTTCATGGAGAGTTCTAAATGGTTGAGCCTTCTGGAGGCGTTGTGCCCCCGCTTGTCCCAAACATCTGTGATGTGGGAGTTGCCCGTTTGATGGCCTCAATGACAAACCAGCTCTCAGCCATCCCACCCAAGCTGGTTTTCTTCACTGTCCCTTCAAAAATATCACTAGTTACATTAGATGTTAGTAGCAATTAGATTTTGTGTATAAGTAAATGGCTTAGTAAATACATTTACCGTATATATATATATATATGTGGAAAATGTACGACAGACGGGCCTCCCATCAAGACATAGCCACAGCCTTCTCAGCCATGAATATGTTAACAAGCTATACCTGCAGTGCTGAGATTATTAGTAAATATACAGTATGCGTATTTCTTCAGCGTGGGCCTGGTAGGCACTGTTAAGGATCACAGTGAAACAAAGAAAATTGAGGCTTTCCAGCGTGTAACCTCTTGAAGGCAGAGGAGAGATATGTGGGTCTGTGGAAGATGCACACAATTACTGGGAAGGCGGGGTGCTTTATTTACATATGCAATATGCATAAACAAGGTTACTGTGAGGGTGAAATAACCGCCAGATAGAAGGAGAAAGAAGGAGGGGTGCTGTGTGTGTGTGTGTGTGTGTGTGTGTGTGTGTGTGGTACATGGGGAGAAAAAAGGGAAGGCTATGAGTTTGTGTGTGTGGCGGTGGGATGGATGAGTGTGTGTGGATGTGGGGTGTTAGGGAGAAAGATTCAAAGGCTATGTATACTGTGGGGGGGAGGTTGTATGGGGAGGCAGAAAATTGGTGTTATCAATATTTAAGCAAGCCTTCCAGCATATTTATGGCAGACAATAGAGGAGACATGCTACTGTCTCATCTGAGTGGAAGAGTATTTATTACAGAGAGAAGCAGAGACAGTAAACAGGCTGTTCATCAATATACGTACCCTCGCCACACTTGCATGAAACCAGCCAAAAGTCGACATAGTAGAGTTTGCTACTTGCAGTGGTGATTCCTATAGAAATGTACGATTTACATACTAAGCACATCCTACTCCCAAATACATCCCAAATATTCATTAAGGGAATGCCTCTGCATATGGCAAACAGATGTATGTAACTCAATCACTATAACCCCCCACCCCCCAAAAAAGCTAAAAGCTATGAAAAGAAGGAAAAGAAATAAAAAGTCTGGTGAGCTTTTTTTTTTTTTCACAGACCCTAGGCCTCTCAGAAAATGTTTCCATGTGTTGTGTCTGAACGCAGGGAGAGCAAAGAGGGAAAACATTCTCTCCTCCAAACCACATGCAACAGATTCTTTTTGAAGCCAAATAAATCAGCTCTGTGTTTCAGATCATGTGACACTTTTTTTGTGCTTTGTGTTATTCCCGACATATCCTGTTTCAACGTCCCTCCCCATCATAGTGCACACATGCACACTATACGCACAGACACACACACGCACATATACTCACACACACATGCGCGCTTATGCACACAGACACACACACACACACACACACACACACACACACACACACGGACGCACACACGCATGCGTGCACAAGCAGCACATGTTCAGAGTTTCCATTTCCTGTGCGTAAGATCACCTGTGCAGACAGAATGGCATGCGTTCAACGCGACATGCTCAGGCAGGAAAACAGGAAAAGGGAGTTCAAGGGTGTCCGTACGAAATACTCAGAGTTAGGGGAAACCCAGAGCTCGAGGCGGCACTCCAAATTCTGGAAACAGTAAGTTTTACCAGAACACTTTTTTACCTTTGGACTGTAAAGTTAAAATCACACACTGCAGCTTCGGTTGAACAACAGCTGATCGACTTTCAGGTCATAATTGAAGTGTGCAAGTGTATTTAACTTTGGTACTTTCGTTTTACTTTTCAACATAATCGCAACATGTGTGTCCAAGTTATATCTGACATACTATTACCTACTCCACAGTTTAATCCTGGTCATAGTTTTTGTATAGGCTTTACTATTGTTCCCTTGCAGAACTCTATATCTGACATGCCATAGCGATCAATGGCCTTATGCTCTGAGGGGTAACATGCTGTTCCCCAGTGCATCTGACAGCCATCCCTAGCCCATTTACCTTCAAATGGGCTCCTCTCTTTTGCCTGAGCGCGGATGCAGATTTATGCCAGAGCAATGCTGGGTCCTGCATATTAGATGAAAGCCTTGTTTGCATATACCCGCTCTCTTTTCTCCCCCCGCGTTCCCCCTCCCTCCAGCTACCCCGTTTCCCTATCCACCTTTTTTTTCTGAGGCGTCACTTTAATATGTATGCAAATGGGCTGTGCTCCGCGGGTGGATGTGTGTGGAGTCCTGTCCTGCAGTCAGGAGGTGTAGGAGAGATTGTGTTTGTATTTATGAGGCATGGGCCCTGCCAGTCTTGGGAGGAAGTGCTGTGGGTTGAAGCTCTGCAGTGCAGGCAGAATGCAGAAATGCCATTAACAGAGGTCACGGGTGTCACTAATGATAAGAGGGGACAATTAGACATTAGACCCCGACCCCCCACCACCACCCCCCACCCCAGACACACACGCATAAACGCAAACAAACAAATAAACAAAGGAACAAACCCTTCTCGCCTATTCTCGAATCCCCACGTCAACATGAAGCTGGAAGCAGAGCCGCACCGCCTGAAACGCGATGAGGCGTTCCCAGCATGTTGTTATCGCAGCAGCTCCACACAGGCTTGGTTGGGGAGTCCTCTGTGATTGGTGTTGGTATAGAAGCCCCGATCCATCGATCTCCTGGATCCCCCTGGGGTCTGAGGATCACTGTCAGGGGCTGGAGGAGAGGAGACAAGGTCGGGTCAACTAGGAGAGAGCAACCCTTAACCCATCTCATCAGCCCGACGCTTCCTAGACACCCCTCAGGAGCATTCAGTCAATAGCAGCCATGGTCCTACGAGGAGCAACTGACAACATGAGAGTCAATATTTCCTGTTATTATTCTTATTAGAAATACGTCAGATAGATCAATATTTGTTATTCTATATGTGTGAATTGTGGATCTATCGAAAAAAAGATGGAAAATAACAACAAATGCCTGGTAGTACCTTGAAGACATAACAATATATTGGCTTGGTGCCAGTCAGTAGCACACGAACGTGCGCATGCACAATCGCACACACACACACAGCATTGTCAGAATTTCATGAAATTCTATTCTATATTTCTTACTTTTTATATCTTGAAATCTTTTTTTTCTTTTTGTCTTTCATACACAGAGCATTTCAGAAATTCAATTGTTTCTTCTTTCTCTTTTTCTTTCTTTCTTTTGTATACACACACACACACACACACACATACACACACACACACACACACACACGCGCAGCCCTTCCTCCATCATGAATAAACCATACAGTGTCTATGAGTCATATACCACCCCCACATGCCTCTAACCCACTCCCCTGATTCGCTGCTGCTAGAGTAAAATGGCTAATTAACGTGATGGCTAGCTCCAGCTCCTGTCAGCAGCTTGTGGGGGCCTCTCAACCAGGCTGGCTTCAGCAGCTCTCTCCCCAACCACCATCTCAGGAGAACTGGGGCCCCTAATTCATATTCAGCCCCAGTCACAGGCACCTGGAAGCAGCCACCATCTCCATCACACAACCCCCATAGTGTCTGTCACCAGCGCCCCGCACCCCTCCCCGGGTCCAGCCCACCTCCTGTCATTGCTGAACCCCCCGCCCCCACTTCCCCACCTGCAGTGCTGGTAAAAGATACACAGCACCAACCAACACATAGACCAACACACACATTCACAATGAATCCCTTCCACGAAAACAAAATCAAACTGGAGTATGAGGCTCAAACAGAGCAGAAGGAGATGCTTCAGTCAGGAGATGACACAACCAGACTGATGGGTTGAATCACCCAACGGTGGAGAGAGGGAGAGAGATGAGGCCTGCCTTGGTGAACTAGCTCAGTTACCATGACAACGCAGGCAGGAGAGCAAGAAACAGGAACATACAGAATGTGTTTCTGCTGATACTTGCACATGTGGCACTGCACAGCTTTGCCTGAGAGTGGAGAGAAGGGGTGGTGCACACAGGCCCTTATAAAACATACATGGCCACGGTCTCCAGCCAAACTAGTTTACTTCCACTAGAGAGCAGAGCAGCCCAAGACGGTGGATTTAATAAAGTTTATGACTCAACACGCACGTGTGCAGGTTCACTGCAGCCTGCATAATCCTCTCCTTGTATTCAATAATGACTCTGTTACACGAAGAGATAGTCTGGCATAAATACTGTGTAAATATAAATAAAAAAATCTGATAACTTTAAAGACACACAGGAGTAATATTTCACAAGAGTAATATATGTTTTTATTTTTTACATATTTCCTCTCCGTGTTCTTCTAACATCGCTCGCCTTCTGTCTGTCTTTCTCTTTCCTTTCGCTCTCTCTTTCTACAGGCTCAGTCTAACCTCCCCCTCCCCTTTCCTCAAGGGAATAAAGGTCGTAACGCAAAATGATTACTCAAACCCGAGTTGCCATAGAAACGCAGTCATGTGACTAGAGCAGGCATGCACAGACCACAACAAAGAGGTAGATGAGGAACCAGCTATGGGAAGAGCTGTAGCTCCACACTGGTGCCTCGTACTGCATTTCCTCAATTCAGGTTTGAAAAACGGAGGAGCTAAGAACGAAATGCAGCAGAAAAATAAGTTAGGTAGAATAAACAAACAAAGAAAAACAAGAAGATTAGGAAATAACTCCAATTAAACACGATGATTGTGTTGAATTTAGTCTTACTGCAGCGTGCCACATAGACTACCTTTCCCTACCAACCATGTATACTAAGGGTGTGTCCTATTCATCATGTCTTTCTTTGAGGCAGAGACTAGGCGCCAGTTGTCTGGAATTTCTGTGAAATGGCGTCAGTTGTAGAAATCTGGAGGGTGGTGTAGTTCAGTGCAATTCTAAAATAGGAGCAGCCGAGCAGCATTTTGCTTCCACAACTTTTTGGTCAACTTTTCGCATACTTCACTCTCATGTAACATTAGTGTGTCCATTGGTGAGAAGAAGTTACACACTAAATGACTTTATTTGTATGAAAGTACTGCTGACATGTCTCACATAATACAGAGAAAGCATTAGTTTGACAGCTTGAAAGTCAATGTCAGTTGAAGTACAAATAACAATCAGATATAATTTTGTAATATATAATTATACTAAAATCTCCAAGGTGATTCTAAATAACACTTAAGTGCGTACAACAATCCATAGGCATTGTCAAGCAATCCCACAGATGACAATGATGGTGTGAGGAAAAAAGGCCCAAATGATCCAACCCACCCCCACATATCACATAGCCTTGGGTAAGACCCCCCCCTGTCCCCAGACCTGAGACCAACTCACCAGACCAGAAGGTTGTGAGGTGTTATGGCACAGGCAACATGCCTGCCATTATAAAGGAGGTACCAAAGTACAACCTAGGTTGTTATCTAGCGAGAATGACCTTATGTTTTTTAAAGCTTGGTCTTGCTATAAAGTGATCATTACATTTGGTTTGGTCTGACATCTCCCCAGCAATGGGACGGTGAACATTTTTTACAGATGAGGTCACTGCATGTGTGGTTATGAACACTCAGTGCTCTCTCTCTCTTTGTCTCTCTCTCTCTGTGAACATTCAACTGTCTTCACACCAACACACACACACACAATGTGTGTGTGTGTGTGTGTTGGTGTGAACACACACATTGTGTGTCCACACACACACACAATGTGTGTGTGTGTGGAGTGTAGCCAGTGTGACCCTACACTGCTGACCGTTTTCCCTGCAGTCTGCCTCAACTCCCTTGTGGTTTCAGGCAGCAGCTGAGTGTTCAGTGATGTCTGCAATTATCTTGTGTCTAGACGACGTCTAGGGAAAGGCAAGGAGATGCACATACGGGGTGGCTGTGTCCTATAGATGCATAGGCCTGGAATCATCTTGTAAATATCTTTCAGTGTCTTCCTCACCGATGTGGTTGGAAACAACAAAGGAGGCAACAAAAGGACTACAGCCAGTAGGCCTACAAATTAAATAACCGATAAACATTTCAGTAGAATATCAGTTTATTCCCCCTTTTTTTTATGTTTTACATTTCTGCTGTAAGTTAAAACTCACCATTGAAAACATTAGCACCTTCAAGTAAATTACTTTGCGTTACTGTGAAATGTCAAACATGATTTAGATGTCTGAAGGAGATTTAGATGTCCGGCATGTCAAGCTGAGTTGGCTCACATGCTTTCTTGTTAGTTTTCTGATAGTTGTAGCGGGATGAGACGAGCAAAAATACAATGCAAGCAAAACACGCGAAGGAGAGTAAAGCTATGGGTAAAAGATTCAGTGCATGGTGGGGATAGAAAAGGCTGCGGGAGAATGAGCAGGTGTGCTGAGAAAGACCCATGGGCTTTAGCAAGAGAATAGATCAATAACTAATTTCAGTACCAAGCTTCACTCGCACTGTTTTCCAATAAATGCTGGGTGGAGAGCACTGGCTTAGCCCTCCCCCCAACTATCTCTCTTCTATCACCTTCTGCTAGCAGGGACCGATTACCCCCCCCCCCCCCCCAATATCCCATCTTTGTTGGTTGGGAGGATTATGCTCCTGCAGCGATTTTATTGTATAAACATAATCCAACAATGTGATTTCCATAGGACTCGTGTGTGTGGATGGCCTCACAACCCTTCCACATATGCAGTCTTTGACACACAGTCTCATTTGATCAGCCCCCCTCCCCTTTTTATTTTGCTGGGCTAAATTGAGGTTTTGTCAAGAGTACGTGGAGCGATTCAGACAGACAGGAGAGTGAAGCGTGTGTCATACAGGGCTTGCTGCTGTTGCTGCCGAGACTCCCTTGCTCTGAGGCTGTGACCTAGATAACCAAGAGGAGTTGGAGTGCCTGCAAGCCTTGGAGCCAACCCAGCGCCAGCAATGTCAGGAAGGGGTTAGTTGTGTAACGCAATGTCCTATTTAGTTTGCCTGTCACATAGATGCATACTGCTGTACCCTTTGCAGTGATCACAACTAGGGTTATGGATGGGATTTAAGAGCATTGTGTGTGTGTGTGCGTGCTTTAATATTGGGGGCGGAGTTTAAACGAATACGTTCGATTTGATTTAAACACAACTAACACATTAGCAATTGGCATGTTATTCCCCCTTTAACAGGTAGCTAACATGGATAATACAGACCTCTGTAGTGCCACTACCTGGCTGCTCGGAAAACCGGAACATGGAGGAACGATCAGCACAGAACATTTCCATGTTTAATTACGACACTGGTGGTGTGAGGCATCGTGGTTTATTGGTCCACGCTCTACATGTAACAAACAACATCACACTAATGTTGACATAAAATGTGTCTCTGCTCTACTTTCCGTGATAACTTTGAAAGGCTGCACTGTGAATAACTGGGGAGAGGAGCGGGCTGAGCCTGACATACGAGTGCGTTTTGATATGCAAGAGCACTATTGCCATCTTGTGGCAGTCACATTGCCTTACACAGTATATTCACTATGGAATACTTTTTTGAGAACAGAAGTAAAACCTTTAAAAAACAAACACACGTTTTGTGTCTTCAGGTAAACATACACACATTTTGCCTGTAAATTTGGCACAGACCATACTGTACACACTGAGTAATTTAAACAAAAAAAAAGTGGTAGTATACATGTATTGTTTGTGGCATTTTCACATAATTGTTTAGACATTTGTCACAACTTACTTTTGATAATGACAATCTAAATTGTGGTAGACGGCTGTCCATGATCTCAGAACTGGCTAAACTCGGGCCTGAAGCATTCCCAGCCAGGCTTTGGGCTATATGTATCTTTAGAAAGAATGAAGTGTTTCAGTCGGTCTGGTAGTGGCAGGGCTTTGACCCGGTCTTCTATTGGCCAGGGTTGCAGGTGGCTCCTTAAGAAAGCCCTACAGAGGCAGCGCAAAGTTGGAGGGCTAGCCTGTTCCTCCACCACTCGCTTGTGGAGGTCCAGACAAGCCTGAGCATGGGGTTGCCCAGGCAAGGGCAGCATCACCCTGGGAGGCAGAGGCAGCGATGGGGAGCTTATCCTTGCCAGGTCAAGCAGAATCTCTGCCTTTTCAAAGAGCTCGGAGATATAGTTTGTATCTGTGAACCAATGCAGCACAACCTTAAGCCTGTGGAAAATCAGCGTATAGCCTGACCAGCAGGATTCACCGTGGTGGGTGCAGACGAAGGAGGCTCCTCTCTGGAGCAGCAGCACAGCCAGAGGGAAGAGCATGTCAAAGTACTCCAAGCTGGTCTGTGTCAACGAGGGCTCCCCATCCTCATTCAGACAGCGGCTGGGGTCGGAGCCATGGGCCAGCAGGAGCTGCGTCGCCCTCAAGCAGAACTTTCCGCACTCGGCGGCGTCCTCCGCGTTGGCCTTAAGAGACTCCTTAATCACAAACACCAGCGAGGACTCGGCCGTCTCTCCATCTACAGTAACAGCGTGAATGTCAGCGCCTGTATGGAAAGACAGGCATTTGCAGTGTTACTGCTCATACAGGGCAGTTACCTCACATTTTATTTTGTAACCCATTACGGACAGCCAGCCATGAAACCGTTGCGCACAGGAGACTTCTAAGTTAATAAGTCTAAGTTAATATCCCTACCATAAGCACGGTACTGTGTGTTGTGCCAAGTCATGACTATGGACAAACTAATTCTAGTAATATAGCATTATGGCCTGCAATCATTGACGTGGCTACAATACATGTCCAGTGTATACAAGACAAGAATCCAGGTAAGGAGCCGATTCAAAAGGCCTGCACCAATACGTTGTATTGAATTGTATTAAAAATAACAGCAGTCAGTTTCTGATTATTTAGCCATGATGCTGCATAAGAAACATATGCACTACCCAACTGGAGAATCAGTGTTTTACACAGCCCAGTACCTCTCTGAAGGAGAAGCTGGATGTTCTCTATGTTGTTCACACTGCTCAAGGCCAAGGCGTGGAGCAAAGCCGTCTTTCCTATGGAGATGAAACCAATTAGATAATTGCATGTCGCATATTTGAGTCGTGTATATTCATATAAAAGTTACCATTCTTATCTCTCGCATTCACTTCAGCTCCCAGGTCCAGCAGGGCAAGCATGCAGGGAAGTCTCTCTGACTCTTCGCTACTGAGGTCTAAAGGGCTGCTCTCATGGACCTACAAAATAAGGTACAAACCATCTAAAAATGAAACATGCAGAAACTATGGAGGAAACAATACAAAGCCATAGGAAAGTGTTTTTAAAAAGTAGATGTAAACTGATAAATATCTTGCGATTCCAATAGAATTTATTTTTCATAGTTTAGTTAGCTGATTTTTATATCAACATTAATAACCACAAAAAGCATAGTAAGAATCGAATGACTGATTTCCCTTGACTTCCACTTTAATTCTATGCTTCTTCATTCTATTTATCCCCTTTGCCTATGAACTCACCCTGTCCCTCTTTTCAATGTCAGCTCCATGTTCCACCAGCAGTTTCACTATGCTTGGCCTGTTGTTCAGAACTGCTATGTGCAATGGTTTGTAATAACGCACTGGGTCTATTAAAGGGAAAATCAATAACTACATTATTAAACTATTAAGGATACTCAAACACTATGTTGACATTTTTTACAAAATATAAAACAATAAAAAGGGAAAGAAAATTCTTATTAGTGATGCCTTATCATCTAGTTCATGCCATTAAAAAATAAAAATCCATAAAAGCCCATGGCAGACCCTAAACAGAACTGGCTGATGCATAAAATTGGGCCAACTGAAAATTGACTTATTGAACTATCCACTGCCCAATTTTGGAGTCATTTTAACACCATCAACATGTTAAACTAATGGTCACATTTTTACTTGCATTTTACCTAAATTTGGAAAAATCTCTGACCATGATAATGCATTTCAATGGCGCCACCTACAGGTGAAGGCATTTTTTACTTCCGAAAACTGCTTATTAAACATTTAGCATAGGAGAGTGGGCTTGGCCCTGATAAATGCTGCTTGCATCTTTAATTATCATTAAAGATGGTCATCATTAGTCCATGTCTTTTTTTTTTTTTTTTTACAGTGTCCTAATTATTCTCGTCATGTACGCATAATTTGTGGGAGCAGGACTGTAAAACTACCAAAAGAACAAAACATATTTCCACAGTAATTGTAGATTGACTGTGCAAGGTAGTGTTTCTGTGTGTGCCACATAGTCTACATAGTCCACAGCATTAGATTTTTGGAAGAATACTTTTAGTAAACGTCAAAGATGGATGGACCCCAATCCACTAATAATGTCTTCAGAGAGATAGAGCTCCACTATCACCAGCAGAGGTCATCAGAGTTTGGCTTGGCCCTCAGAATTTATCACAATAGTCACACTTCCCATGCTTTGCAACTCTGAGCTATGTAAAGCTATGTTTAGGTTTGTTTAATGTAGATATGTGCACACAAGTTCAAGTTCCTGTATATGAGAACAAACACTGGTTTAAAAATAGATATAGCATACACAATCTGTTTCTGTGACCAGAAGCTAATTTAGATTACACATGAGAGTTTGGGAATAAAAACATGTTCTATATTGACAGAGATCTCATTTTTTGGTTTGCTATTTGAAACCCTATGTGAAGTGCTCTAATATTTGTTGCTACATCAATTAAGCCTCAGTACGGTATGACGGTATGAAGTTTTTACTGTCAAAAGAGAATCAGGTTTTGATATAGAAATCTAATTGTGATATTTACTGTTCAAAATGGGGTTTGAAGATGAATAAATTGTCCATCCAATAGGTTCCATCTCAAGGAAATGCATAACGTTATCTAACTGACCAGTATCAATATTAATATTTAATTAGTAATTAGCATGTACACCTTTTCAAACTAGCTTACCTTCAAAGTTAACATCAGCCCCGTAGCGTAGAAGGATTTCCGCTGGACAAACAAGTCCTCTCTCAGCAACCTTAAACAATGCATAGCTGATGCCCTCTTCAAAAAAGTCTAACTGGGCCTCTCTCTCCAGCAGCTCCACTAGGGAGCTGCATAGACTGTCCTCTGGGGTGTTTTCTCTGACAACAAAAGCAGAGTAACCAACTGTTAAGTCAAACCACATGGACATCATATAATTCATACTGCTCCCTGTGTTTTGATTAGATCAATTTCCTAATTTGAACATAAATGTGTACATATTCAAACAAGAGAGTAAGGATATGAAGTCAAGAGAAATTCAAATTCAGAAATTTAATCTGGAGAACATGCCTTACCTCTCCTCCTGACTAGGTCCTTCCTCTAGCTCTACGACACAGAGCACAGCATCTACCAGTGGCTGATATTCGAGGTCAATCCTGCGGAAGCCATGGAGGAAAGGCATAGTTTCTCTTCTCTTAACACTAGAGTGCAGGACACACGAGAACAACGTAACCAAACACTATGAATACTAACTGTCAATGTAGAAACTTATCAATGACTAGCAGACTGATAGCCAAGAGCATGCTTATCACACTGTTTCAGCGTCCACGCCTATGCGCTACGTGGCATACCATTTGATGGTGAATAGATTTTGTGATTTGATACACTTCTAAACTAACGTTACTCCTGTCACAATTTATACCTAGTTATACAACGTCTAAAAAGGATTCTACGAGTGACACTCAAATCATCAAGTTACAACTAACCAGTACAGTACAAGTAACCACAAAAACATAAAATACTTAATCAGCTGAGTATCGAAATGGTCCCCAACACTATTCCTGTTGAAAAACCATGGAAACACACAAGCTACTCACTGCCAAGACGAATTCAAAACAGGAAACGCCCACTATTGTCCGACCGCCTTTTCAATCCCCACATAACAATTGCGATGACATTCGTTCCTCTCCCTTATTTTCACATACGTCCAAAACGCTTAATATAATTTCAACTAATTAGTTATATAAAATTCATCCCCCATGAATTGTCATGAATAGGGAAACTACTTATAGAGACCAAACCTGTTCTTTGTACCAGGCTGTAAACATATTTATTTTTGCTGTAAAGTTGGACATTTTAATGCGGGGGTCTGACTCGCTTTTGGAGCCAGCCTCAAGTGGTCATTATAGGAACTGCAGATTTGGGCACTTCCGCGTTTGATTCATTTGTAAGCACCGGAGGAGCACACTGTGTAAATTACATTACATTTGATATTTAGTTTTGCTACCACACATGGTCTTGTGGGGGAAGAGTCGAATACAGAGTGGAAGACTGTGTCCCTGATCAAGCTCTCAAGTGCTTCTTTGTCCACAACCCCTTATTGCCAGAGTCATCTTTTTCCCTGAACACGCTGTAACATCCAGCACCTAGGACCCCTTTGTGGTACAATGGAAAAGATGACTGGAGAATGTGTTTATCTAAAGAGTTAATAACACAACCAAACATTATGGCAAGCAGCATAAAAATCATACTTTAAAATATATCCACAGACACATCCAAATGCATTGAAGGAATAGACTGACACTTACCAGAAAGAGAACAGAACGTCGGTGAGGTGAAGCTGAACTAGGCATAATTTCTCCTCTGCACAGCAAGAGGAGGTAGAGAGTTGAGGAGGTCCACATTAATACTTGCCTTACTGCCATCTTGCAGATACAGTACGTGTCCCTCCCACGCCCAATATAAAACATAAATGACCATGACTTCACTGACTTTCAAGGTGTGTTCTTCCAGGTGACCTCTGTTTTATGGATAATCCTTTCATATAAAATCCATAATGGATTTCATATTAAAAGATTGGTGGAACACAGACATGCGGTGAACTGTTTCGTGTACCTCTGTTGTTCAGTGTAGTTTCTTGAAACAATATAATAAATAATTGTCATGCACTACCTGTTTTTTCTCTCCGTGTACTGCATAGCCTTCAGTCTCTCTATGTGATCCTCAATGTGAAATCAACGGGTTCCACAGGCATGGTATTATCAGGTATTTTAATAATAACTTGGGGCAGCCGGAAAGGGTGTGACTAAAAGCACATTTTATAAATGTGGTCCCAGAGCCCATAAAGCACACTAAGAAAAGTGAGGATTAAAGTCCAAAACCTGACTTGAATGAACCTAACAAACCAGTCGGGGCCAAAGCTGTTCCATAACGTTCTATTCCAAGTTTACGCAATCAGACTAATTCAAGAAATATTCAAGTAGTCAGAATAATTGTGTGTGCATGCTATTCTTAAGCAGCCCCAAAATATGTTAAATATGGATCAAATCAATACACCATGGCAAAAGGCAATAGTAAAGAGAGCGGTGATGTTAATGGCCACAAGAAGCGCTTAATATTTGAAGTATATAATATATTCATACATGAAGAAATCACCAAAAAATACAGCTGCCATAAACAATTTCCATGTCTTGTACCCCAAGACACTGGAAATACCATAATAAGGCCAACAAATATAGAAATGCAAATATAGAACTTAATTGCAACATAAATCTCACACTGATCACAAGGAACTCTGGGAAACGGGGAGGGGCTTAGTGCAGTCGCTATTGTTCTACAAACTACTGTATATAAATGTAGTTGAGTTGCCCAATTAACATCTCTGCCTGTGTTTATAATCTGTGTTCTAAAAATAATAGCAGTTTTATCATCTGAATAATCAGGCACGTTTGTCTTATAATAAGCATCATGTTTATTTTTTCTAAGTATTTATTCATACTAGTAGGTCTAGTATCATTCCCCTCCACAACAAGCCTGTTCACCGCTACAACGAGGAGCCATTCCTCCCTTACGGCGGCATGCAATCCACGGACATTGCCGACAGGGCCAGCCAGCGCCATGGCCGCCCCGCTGGTCAGCGCCAAGACGGCTTCGCCTGCCAGCTCCCCGGAGGTCCCGCATGGGCGTGGAATGGTGGGCCGGCAGGATCCCATGGTGGAACAGAGTTCACCAGGGTTCCTCAGCGTTTCGGGTGGCCTACGACTTGTGGGGCAGCTCCAGGCCATGTATGACCACACCGACACGCTGAGGAACCCAGGCGAGCGCCCCACCCTGTTCCACCATGGGATCCTGCCGGCCCACCACTCCGCAGCACCTCCGGGGCCGGCAGCACCTGAGCGGCGATGGACTAAGGGACCTCTAAAGAGCATACTTGGCGGTGGCCGTCACGTTCGCCAAAGCCTGGCCGGCGGGGCCGCCATGCCGCTGTTTGGTCCCCCTGTCTCGGGTGGCCCCACGGCGGAGGTGGAACCCCTTTGGCAGCTGAACCGGGAGACGGCGGAACCCCGAGGGCGACCAGACCGGGGGGGCGATGGAGACGGTGGAATCCCTCCGCCGTCGGCCGAGGCCCCTCAGCAGCGAAGGTGAGCCCCCTCTGGCAACCGGAGCGGAAGACAGTGGGACAAAAAAGGTGACCGACGGCGCAGGCAGGACCCTTCTGGCAGCCAGGCAGGCGATTGGTGGGGGGAAATTCTTGCTAAACTTCAAAAACGGGCCTCTTGGCTAACCTGCACAGAGGTGCTCGGGTCCTAAAATTAATCAAAATGCATGAAAAAAATACTGGGTTGTGGTTGTTAGTGATTTTCCCTTTCTACCACTAGAATATTGCTTTGAGATTCAGTGACACCTTTAAAAATGAGGCAAGCAAGTCGCACACCTCTTTGTATGCTACACACAGCCTGTATGAATGTCAATAAGTACGTTAAAGGGTTTATTAAACCAATCTCTGCGCATAGCGCCATGTAGACCCATCTATAAATGTAAATTGTGCCTTTATTAGTTCCTGATTAACCTATATTAGATTGGCACATTCATGCATATTTCCTTCATTTTTGCAATGCTTTGTTTATATGAATGTACCTGTATATCCCTTAAATCCTTTGATTAACTTATCCCTATATTTACTAAATTATTCATTATTCTGGTCATCATTAGTCCATTTTCAGCTAATTAAAATGGATAATTAACAATAAAAGTATAATAATGAAAGTATAAAAGTATAATAATGTTGTGATACTTTATATATATATATATATATATATATATATATATATATATATATATATATATATCACAAGATATGTATGACAACATTATTATACTTTTATTGTTAATTATCCACTGCTTGAAATATATTTGACTGTTACGAATCACTGCCATACCGCTACTCATTCGTATTGCAAATTGAACTGTAATCCCCAAATCAATCAAGAAATTTCAACTGCTGCCTGTGTCTTTTATTTGCCCAATTATGTCTGCAATTTGACCGGAGACCCACAGTGGAGGAATATCCACAATTTAGAACAAGCATACAGTATTCCTTATTTTTATGGGCTTGAAGGGGCTTGGTACATGCATTTCATGAAAAGGGGGTCCCCCATACAAAAAAGTTATCAGTGACCTCAAAAACCTGTGTTATTGCTGCACATAGGCAACAAGACATTAAAACACCATCAGACATCAATGCTATCTTAGTGATCAATAAATATATTTATGTGAACCTGATTAAAATAGCAGACAATGACAAATATAATGAGATGCCGGTACAGCGCAGTTAAAGAGGAAGTGTCTGGGCGGTCGCCACCCTACGGTACTATCTCCTGGGGCGCTCTATCAACCTCTGCTCGGACCACACACCCTTCCAGTAGCTCCACTGCATTAAGGACAACGCGCGGATCACCCGTTGGTATCTAGCTCTACTGCTTTTTAAATTCAACGTGATCTACAGGCCTGGGGCGCAGATGGTCATGGCTGATTTCCTCTCTCAGCCGCAAGGTGGGGTGGGGGATTTGGCTAGGCCAGATGGTGTCAGGTGGTGGGAGTACGTGGGGGTATGGGCGTACTCCCACCACCCGAACAGACTCTCTGGGAATTGGGAGCAGGTGTGGGAAATCACTAATCACCTGTCGATATAAGCAGGGCAGGAGAGCAGAGTGTAGGAGAACACGAACGCAGAAGGGGAACGCAAACCCGCCTGACACATTGAAGCTGTACTGCACACTTGTCTTTGTGAATAAATAATTAGCAGCATGTCTGGCTTAGGCCACTGGCTGTATGTGATGTTTTTCAAGTACACAATATGCTTTGAAACATGAACCCAGACCTTATCAACAGTATTGTGTAACTACTTACCTTCTCATGTCCTGCTCTAAAAACATAGGCAGCCAGTAGACCTCAAGGTAATCCGATACATCCGTCTGTATTTTTTTAAGTACACGGTCATTAATTTCATCCCAGTTAACTTGGTCTGGTCCACCTATAAGCAGTATTAGCTAGATAAAACACACACACACACACAGAAAGAAATAACAATACTTTATATATAGTATTATACAATACTTCCAATTAGAAGTCCCTATTTAGAATATTTTGGGATTTAAAATTACAGCAATAAAACTTGTTTTTTGATGCACCTTGTATTGCTCCCATTTCGAGATCGGGCTTTCCGAGCCAAAGAAGTACTTCTTGCACAAGTACCTATCTGAAATCTCCACTTTCCTCAAATGTCTCTCTTGAACATTTCCTTTTGAGATAAGTTTGTAGTCCTCTAGGTCCAGCCAACACATCAGGTGGATACTAAGCAGAACCAAATAAATCAGCAAACACGGTTACTTTATGTAAGCGTGTATGCCGCATGGACAGTTAACAAATAAACAAATAAGAGCAAAAGAAAAGAAAATGCACTATATGGTTCGTAGTTACAAATGTTACAGGGATGTTATTTTGTGGTGTATCTAGCGATTTTCCACCAGCCACTGATGCAGCAAAATAGGGATGTCACTATCATGGATAGGGGGGAATAAGCCGCTACTATACCCCCTTTGTTTAAAGCCCCCAAAACATCTTTTCCTTGTATATTCTTAGAGTAACAACAGGTGTAAAAATATCAAAACATGGTTATTTTTGGTCTAGGTTGGCTAAAAGTTTACATGCCTCATAGTTTGTTTTAGACACTGATCTAATATGACGTAATTTCTGTCAAAATTAAGTCCACCACATCCATCCAACACCAAGAAAAGGCACAAAAATGGATGTACTATGTAGCCAAAAACTTTATTAATGTGTGTGTATAGATAGATAGATAGATAGATAGAGGGAGGAAGATGCAGGTCCTATTACAGTATACCATTAGAAGCAAATCCTGTTGCTCAAAATGAACCCATAATTCAGAAACATGGAACATCTTAAGGAGTATCCTCCACAATGGGGAAAAACGAAATTAAACCAATTAACTAAATTAAAATAATAATAATAATAATGAATAAAATCTGATCGAAAAAGTAAAATCCCAAACAAATAAAGATATCAACAAAATGTGTGTCCCACTATCACAGGGTTAGGAGCAGTGGCTGAAACTATTATACAATTATGCATGCAGTCCTGGATACTATCTCTTTTAAAGATTCCCTCCCAACTTGTTTCAGCAGCAACTTTATGTCAAAAAAATAAAGGTCTATTGCATAAATCGGACTATTGCATAAATCCACACTTCAATCAACAAAGAGTTGAAGGTGTCAAATATCTTGGACTAACAATGATCAATGCACTCTGCTATGGACAACATACCTTACACATAACAAAACACGGCCAGCAAAAATGCAACGTTAATTAGATATCATCACTACTTAACTTAAGTCGGATTCGAAAGTCCCTGTAGCAAAATCAAGTAACTTTCGACCTCCATAGAGCCACGTCTTTTTTATGAGCTATGGGTCCGGAAAGTTGAGAGCCACTACTACTTTACTTCTATGGTAATTAAGCTCACTGTGGGTGCATGCTTCAAACCTGTACCAAGACATGCAGTTATTTTCCACACTACATTGGTCTAACGGACAAAAGGCATGGTCTAACCTCCCATCACGTTCATGCAGAAAGATCAGGAAACGTAGCAGCTGCTCCTTGCTGCACGATGTTAGTGTCATCGCTGAAAAAATACAGGGTTGAATGATAATCTAGTTGGTTTTCATCTTGTCCTAGTGCAATCACATGAGCTGTAGGCTATGTTTGTTTGTTTGTTCTTATGGCAACGCAGACGTCACGTCATCTCCCAGCGAACGCTTTTCCACGATGCAGTTTCTTTACTTTCCGCTTTACCTTCGCACGAAGTAAAATTTTTCACGCCACCAGGGGTAAAGTTACTTCCGGTCAGCAATGGTTACCTACGGAGAAGATAGGACTGTATCCAAGCTATTTTCAAAATGTTTGACTAATCTGCCGAAATTCAGGCTGTCTCAAGTTGCTGAAACTGTGGACTTGTACAGCAACACAAAACGATCCAAACTGGATCGTGGATATAAACATAGACTGCACAAATATATATTATTCCATGAGCAGTTATCTTGAATTATGAAGGCATGTCAGCTAGATGGCTAACGCTAGAAGTCACCTACAGCCTGTAAATGCACTTCAATAAAGATGTTATTAAACGAGCCAATTGTGCATTGTTATAACAAGCGTCATGTTAGTATAATATTTATTCATGTTTGTTACATGCATGTTATTTTTGTGGTGTCCGCTGTAGTAGATTGTAGTTATCTATAGCACGGTGCTATAGATAACTATGAAATTACAAAGAGCCACACAAACTGGAGATGTAGTGAAGATAACATTTAATCTGTTAGGGGGCAAATGGAACAAAAGCGCTGACTAAATGATTGGTTGCATCAGCCTTTTGAAGTAGACGTTTTGGCTAAATATATTGAATAGACATGCAACAAATGGCTGTTTTATCAACAAAATGCTGTCCATGGTATGCACCAATAATCGACCACTAGGTACCATTTGTTTAGTGCTAAATGCCACTGATTTCATGCAGACAATCGCACCTTCCTGTGTGGACCAAACGATACATTAGTTTTTCTCAGTCGCTTTGGTACATTTCTCACATCACTATTTTCACAACAGTTAGTTCAACCTCCACAACATTTAGTCATTTGTGCACATCATAGTAGCAGTTTCTCATTCCTTCCAACCAATTGCAAATGCTTTTGGACATGCATCAATTGCTTTCATACAACTCTCTGCTGTTTTATAAAACTATCATTTGCATTATCATGTCAGTCAAAATTAACTATACTTGTGAATGCTGAATAGTCATTCCATATACAACTAATAGTCCTCATTTCATTTCTTGAGTCATTACATACAAAAATGTTGAACTATTCTAGTCAAAATCTGCCAAGGTCCATACAACACACAACATTTTTAAACACTCTTTACAGGGACATAATCCCTGAGAATGAGAGGGGTCTAACTGGAGACCATCTGAACAAGCATGTTGTTGTTTGGGATAATGTGCGTTTTCACCACTCAGATGTCGTCAGACAGTGGTTTGCAGCACATGATAGGATGCTGGTGGAATATCTCCCTCCCTACTCACCATTCCTAAATCCAATAGAGGAGTTTTTCTCTTCCTGGAGGTGGAAGGTATATGACCGGCATCCACATACCCAAATGGCCCTGCTAGCGGCCATGGATGGATGCAGAGGGTGTATTCCTCACCAAATACAGTAATGTGTAACTTTACTGTAGTTTTCAAATGGCTGTGCAAATAGTATATTGTGCTGTCTTGAGCATTTTCAGGTAGTGTCACCAAGATCTGACTTTTTTACATTGGAAAACATTTACAGAGTAAACTGTCATAATGAAAACATGACAAAGCCATTTGACTATCTTGTTCATAAACAATGGTGTCAGGACTTTTCATCTTGATGACAGTGACACTTTCATTGACATTAATACTTGCTTTTGAGGAATGTGCTATCCATTTTGAGCAAGTGACACGCTTTTGCAGGTTATCAACTAGGTTTTGCAGTTTGTACAAATTGTTTTGAGAAATGCATTAACTGTTGTGCAAATGTAAATAGTGTTGTGAGAAATGCACCAAAGCGACTGATAAAAACTGTAAGCAGTCTAAATAGCAAGCTAGCTAGGCTACCTGAAAGACACGCAGCAACTAAACTGGCATATTGGTGTGTCCTTCACATTACCATATCATCCTCAAAATTAACCAAATACTAGTTCTCCATAAAGACATACCTGAGAAACTAGCATTTTTTCTACACAACTCGCATTACTAACGTTACACTTTAATGTAAAAAGGAGCTGCTGTGATAAAAAAAAAATGCATACTATATTTGAATAAACAAAGAAATAGCTTAACAGAAGTTTGAAAAGTATACATAAAAAACATGTCAACCACAATAAACAAACTATTTTAAATTTATACAATTTAGGACCCTTTCCTGTCAAAATAATTATGACCCTCCACAAAGGGTTTATCGATAACCTAGAGCCACTGCTGTGCCAGGCACTGTCTGGTTTGGCCACAATGCTGCATGATTGTCAGTCTTCTTACTTGTGCAACCAGTTCCTCTATCCTCGCTAGAGCTGCATCCAAGGCACCTGATGTGAGGACACAAGACAAGTGTAAGCGTACAAAAAGTACAGACAGATTATAATATATTTCTCAGGAACAGCTTCTTAACTGAGTCATCCTGCTGAACATGACGCTAACGAATTACTGCACTACAACAGCACTTGTTGGCCCAAACAACATTCACTGTGCCCATATCTCAGTGTACTGTCACTTCTAAACACATCATAACTTATCATTGCACATCACGTTTATTTAGACTTAGACTTTCAACACAAATGAACTGCGAGGGGGTCTTCTTAGTGACTCATTCCGTTTTCCTATATAAAATAGGTTAGCTTGCATGCTTAGGACTTCATTAGTTTAAAAACACAACTTTATTGTAAAGTTACCAACGTCAACGCTGGTTACACGAAACCAGGATAACTTACCAGAATTCTTTGGAAAATATTTTGGCTAGCAAGACTTAGCTAGCAAAGCAATGGCCTAGCAAATGCTAGCTAGCTAGACATAGCTAGCATTTGCGAGGTCATTGCTTTGCTAGCTAAGTCAACTAAACTCCTCCAGTTAAACAAAGTCCATATGTAAATGTACACCTAGCTGCTTCACCACCACGATAAGGTGATGGTTCCCCGGAGAGGCACCATCCTCTCTCCTGGTGGAGAGGTTTGTGTGTTCCTATGAACCTGAGGGCTGTGTTGTCTGGAGCCTTGGGCTCCAGGTAGGGTCTCCC
>JAOEHI010000024.1:5224568-5236470 GCA_025447815.1 Percopsis transmontana
AGAGAGATTTTAGTTTTTTTTAGTATATTTTTGATATTGATCTATCAGTGTATATATATATATATATATATATATATATATATATATATATATATTTCTTGAAAGATGAAAGATCGTCCGTTGCTGCTAATAGGCCTAACTTTCCCATGGCTAACATCTTTGCTTAGGTGACGTTGAGTGTGGTACTCTACGTAATCTACGGTCCAGGGTGAATCTTCTTTAGTAGCTGTTCTGCAGTACACACACACACGCACATTGAATTTATAATTAAATAGACTTTCCCTATTTTGTTTAATAATAAAGTGTAAAAAATTAAACATTTGAATTTGTCTGGCTCAGCATAATGTTGGTTATCATTTTACAATTTAATGCAGCACAATAGGGAAATTGAATTATATATAACGTGAATCTTAAAATGTATGCTGAAACAGACATTTTTTTCGCATAATCATTTGTGTTTCCTCTTTCTATCTCAGCTCGGCTCAGCCTGCTGTAAGCTGTGTGAGGACATGTTCATACCACTTACACATCACTCTTTCTTTTAAAAAGCATTTTAGATTAGACAAACTTTATTTATCCCTGAGGGGAAATTAGGTAATTACAATGAGCCAACACTGTTCTATTATTCCACAAAAATAATTTATATTAAGATTACATTATTCTTTTTGCTTCAATTATATTATTGCTTTTTTCTTTTTTACATGCTTTCAGTGTTTTTTATCTGAGTAGTCCTTAATGAGCTAGCAGTTGTCGTGGTTCATTTAGCCTCATTTTGTTTAAAGTGCTCAGCAGCTGAACTGTTAAGTCTGATGTCAAGCTTTTAGTGTTATTATTTCTGTATATTTCTATTGTTGGGTTTTACTATTTCCATTACACAGATTTGAGCTATTTCTGCTATACTGATTAGGTGTCAATGGAGCCAGTGAGGCAAGTCTTTATTTAATTACAGCTACTAGCAACAGCAGGACTGTAACCTTGTGTGTGCTATAAGCTATATTACTGCTACTACTTATACTAGTGTTATCATTTATGGTTCCAATTGGAAAGTAAGTCTCTTTTAGGATACATTTTGTACACTGTTTTAAAAAAGGCAAGGCAACGTGTGTGCCCCACTACATCTGAAGTTAGGACATTGGACACCAGAATATCTATTATACGTCCTATTTCTGTCCTATAAAAGTACTGGATACACTTTATTGAGGTGTTAAAGTAGGTTTATACCATTGAAATGGTCTTGAAAACAGCTTTATGTAGCATAAAGATAAAATTTCCTGACAGATATTTTGGTAGTGAAATGAGGGCTTTACTTTGTTTTCCCCATCCACTTCATTCCTACGATCCCATGAAATGTTGGTTGTTTTTGAAAGATATTATTTTTACACAAAGGATATTTAAAATTTCAGTAGGATTGAAACAGACTTAGTTACTTATCCTCGGTACTGTAGCTTTCTGAAAGCTTTCCCTTTCAAAACTGGCATTTTTGTTTTTGGAAAAGAATAGATTAAAATGCTTTTGATAAAGTCTGCCCTATATACTCACTTTCACCTTAATTATAATTATGAACAGACATATTCATTTTGTCTTTCGTAGGGGTTTGTGCTGTATTATCAAATAGTCTTCTGAGGCTTTGCTGAAATGTCTTGAATGATTAAGCTGATCATTCAACATTTACCATTGTAAATGGTAAATGTTGAATTTACCCCCCACAAAAAAAAAGTATATTGACATTTCTTTCCTGTCTAATGAAGGTTCTTGTTTTGGCTTTGACTATGGTCTGACGTGTACCTGTACGTAACAAGTTGGCAGATTTGAATCCTTTGTTGTGTCATCCTTAAAGACGGTAAATGTTATTTGAGCATTAAGAGATAAGAGCTACGGGTTGGCATGCAGTAAATATAGCCCTGTCTTAGCTTGCCACTGGAATTGTGACATCAGGGCCCAGAGATGTGAGTGGACATGTTACTGTAGCACTCCAGTGGCAGGGATGACTTTGTTCTTGATTGTTTTCTCTTGCGTTTCTCCTGCTGGACTATCAAGCTTTTCATTTGTCAGTGTCGTTATGCCACTGCTACATTACTGCTTCTTGCATATAAAGCAGACCTCCTGTTTGTTCAGTAGATTGCTCTGTGCTGCTGTGTTGACGGTGTGTGTTACTCGTTACACCAATGTCTCCTTTGTACTTACTTTGAAGCCTGCAAGTGATGTTTTACTTTGGACATCTACAGGTTGCTTGGTTTTAGGGTCCCTAAATATAGTTCTGATGCCCTTTCAGAACTGGAGCCTGGCTACACCTCTGCCTCCCTCGGTGGGACAGCATTGAGGTCAAGTGGGGTTCCATGAATCACAAATCCCTGGCTGATTTGTAAATTGTCGGGACATTGATTTACAAGGCTAAGGAATGAATTCCTTTGGCAGCCAGCATGAAGATGGTAGTGTGCAGTGCAGAGAGTGCAATCACACAGCAGATTGCTCTTGAGGAGAAGGTCAAAGCCCACTCTGAATGTGATTAAAGCCTTTTTATATGTGTAGTGCAGGTACCCAGCCCACAGGGCCATAGATGATACAAGAGCATACCATGATTACACCAAGACAATTTTGAGAACAGCTGGTCCTGGCTGTTGGAGGCTGTGCACAGTGCGAAGATAATGTTTGATTACCATCATGATTAAGAGGTTGTTGTTTTGTACTTTTAAACAATTTTATTGCAACAAAATCGGATTTCATAATGCTAACTGTTGCAGAGAATATTCAAACCTAGTTAATTGCCATTTAGTTCATGTTATAATGTATTATACCAGGAGTTATTTATCTCCTGGTAGGCCTACTGTATAACTGACTGAAATACTCAAAACCATATTTTCTGGTAAGTCAGGGGATTTTATATTTATTTAAAATTGGAGGACAGAAATTATGGATTAGGTGTGATTTTCACACTGACTGGATGTTATTACATCCAGTAATAATTTGCACAGTAACATCATGACATATCCAGGTCGGGTAAAAGTGAAAATGATATATTAATGGGATACAATCTCTACAGTGTATCTTCTAAAGAGCTAACAAAACAAGCAACCAAGGTACTCTCCTAATTTGTATTCTTTCAGTGTAACGTAAGCACACCTGTGTAACTCTACACCACCTCCTTCAGCTATACTGCTGGTTTGTGCCAAATACAGTATATCTATTTATACATATTGTATCTCACTTGATGTGTTCCTTTTTTCCAGAATGCTTTAAAAACATTTTAAAACACATCTTTATACTATGCCTTTAAGGTTAACATACAACAACACATTTGCACAGCCCATACGGCCTGCCATCTGCCTTTAGCGTTTTAGTGTTTTATTTGCCAAACATGAACTGAGATGGGTGATACGTGTAGCCTGCCACCTTCTGCAGTTTTAATGAAAGGCAAGCGATTGTGTCTTGAGCTCGTCCTGACTCATCTCTTTTCTCGTTTTTTTTTTTTTTTTTTTTTTTGTAGTATCCGACTGTCGAGTCTTAGAGGGATTGCAGCGGTATGCCTCCGTCCCCACGTACCTGCCTGTCAACTACCAGCTGCTCAACGCTGAGTCGGCGTTCTTCCTGAAGGAAGCCAACCAGGACTTCATGAGGAACTCTAGCCTGCTGTCACGAACCGAAGCCTTTTTCATCTACCAGGCGCGCAGCTTGCCCTCCATCAACGCCAGCTATGGGCCCCTGTCTGTGGAGCAGCCTGTCCCCCTGGATCTCCTGCAGAACCCGGGGACCTCCCCCCCGTCCTCTGTGTTCACCTTCAACTGGAAGGTGCAGACTTTTATCCTCAACAGTAGGATTCACCTGGCCAAGCCCAAGGTCCATGCTCTGTTTTACATCGCGGGCAGGGACTGGGATGACTACAGTGCCATCGACAAGCTGCCCTGCGTGCACATGTTTGCTTTCCACGAGACCCAGGAGGTGCACGGGACCTGCCAGTTGAAAGGGGAGCTGGGACTGTGCGTGGCGGAGCTGGAGCCCCTGGCCAGCTGGTTCAGCCCGCCCAGTGTCGTGCCGGGGCGCCAGAGGACCCCAGAGGCATCCTCTGAAGGCACCCCCGTGGAGCTCTACTACATGCTGCAGTCTGCAGAGCAGGGGCAGTGCCACTCCGAGGAGGCCAAGAAAGACCACTTCATCCGCTCGGGCCAGGAAGGGCTTTTCGGCTCCTACACATCCACCCCTCTGAGGAGGATCGGTAGCGTGAGGCTCTACCAGAACCCCACCCCTCTTCCTCTGGAGGAACGCAGGCTTGATAATAACTTTGTGGTCCTGGTCCCTGCCACACCAACGAGACAGAGGGACACAGTGTCTGCCTTTATCAGCGTGTCGGCCTATTCTCCCGTGGAGTTGTTTACGCTCAGGTAAGAACCGCTTGGTTTTCTTTCACAAGAAGGGTGCTTATTTTACATCACTAGTTCTTAAACTTTCTTCATTCAAAGCTTGTAAGCTATGAACAACTTATTTTGGCTGGATTTATGCAGTCACACGTGGAAATAATTAATATATATAATAGTAAATGTAAAATAATTACAAAAAACTTGTGAGGTTTGAACCATAACTATTTTTATCTTGCTTGCTAAAGAAGTAACTATTATTGATCAAACCCTAAACCTTAGTTTTATTTAATATCTGCACTTCATTTAGTCTGTCCATGACAGTAACAGACTAAATGAAATGCAGATATTAAATAAAACTAAGGTTTAGGGTTTGATCAATAATTTTTTCCTGTACTGGGAATCAAACCCTATCTAGTACTTCACTCAGGTTTTTAAGGCATCTGTTCCTGAGCCAAACACAGGTAAAGATGGTTGTGTTATGTAAATGGATAGATTCGCTGAAGCTTTAGATAGAAAGTAATTAGACTGTGCAGATTAGAGAAAGTGATTTAGGTATTTAACACACAACACAAATGAGTATATCATTAATTAAAATGCATGTCCATTAGTGTAATGACTGAGGCCGAGCTTCATCATGCCGGTTTGGAACATTAATACACCGTAGGAGATGTTCTAACAAGGGGTCAAGCTAATTTGTCAACCAGCATTAAGGAAAACAAACCGCATGCTGAATAGCATAGCTGTTTTCTGCTTAGGGAAGGTAAAATGTAACTAGAACACTGATTGCATGAAGGAATTTGTTAAACCATTTTAGTGCCAAATTGGAAACAAAGTAATCAATAAATATAATGTTGGGACTTAAAACCAGCTGTGAACAAGCCACATTTGTTAGAACCTACTTCCTATACAACATTGAATTGCCTACTATTTGTTCTGGTGTGATAAGGCAATCACAAGTTTTTCTTTAAATTGATGAACTCAAAAGATCACTTTCATCAGCAAAATGGACTGACCAGGCTGGCCACTAAGGCAATGCCTGTGGTGTTATGATTTGGCAGTAGCGCAAACGGCAGTCCCAGGCCGGCCAGCTGAGTGCCACAGATATGGAAAGGCCTCTGTGTGGACTAAGGTGATAAGGCTGCTTCATACGTGCTTGTTAGGACGCTTAATCACCCAGGCAAAGATACTTTGATCTCTATTTTCACAACATTATTATCATCTGTGTACTACCTTTCTGTCAATCGCTGGCTGGCTACAGCTGTGAGTCTGGATGGGCTTATGATCCTGCATTGCTGCATAGTCTCGTAGTTTATAGGTTTATTAGATGCCTGGATCAGTGTCAAGCCGGCGCAAGTGTCAAGCACAAGTGAGTTGGCTTTTTCCGGTTGGCATACTGGCATTTTGTATACACACGTTTTGAATATCACTAAAAACAGTTCCTTTTGCGCTGAGATAGGAGGGGTGGTATAAATTCAGGAGTGGCTGGAATGCAAGTGAAAAGTGGCAAACTTGGCTTTCACTGGCTTTTTTGAGTAAAAACGTCAATATGGTCATCATGCAGACATGCGTTTAACACGCCTACCATTAAGTTACTAAATTCAAACACAGTCTTTAAGAACTAGTTAATGTATCAAAAAATAACTAAACATTTACATTGCTTTTTGCACTTGCCTTTATCAGCTGTGTTAAAGGTGCTGTAGGTAGGATTTTAGAGCTATACATTCAGTGTAATTTGTTAGAAATGCCATAGACATCCGTCAGCCATTGTTGAGTCAAATGCCCTGTGTGAATATCTGCTCTGGTTGATAGCCCCTACCTTTATATAAGTTGATTTAGATTTTGCCAGGCGCCCAGAGATTTCTGACAAATCTACCTTGCCTGTCAATGACGTGAATGCGCAACAGTTTTTGCCAACAGCGCTTCGCAATAGACCTGCGAAGTCGTGTCGTCACTGCTCGCATTAGCTCGCATTGGCAGCGCCTTCCAGGTCTAAATTAAAAAAGTTAATAGGAGCACAGAATGGTGTTTTTCTTATTGTTTCATTTTAGGTTACGCCAGTGCTCCTGTTAAGGTATATGTGCAAATTGTAACGATGGGCGTGCATAGGCCATGCACGCTCCGTACCTCCTGGCCTGGCCTGGCACCTGTGGGGGGATTAGCCCCCCACAGGTGCGACCCCTTAGTTTTGATTAGGGACCTTATTTAGCTTTCCCGGCAGCACTAGGTGCTGTCGGTCATTGTTTGTTTGTTTGACAACTGTACGTTGTGTTTTTGTTTATTAAAACTCCATTATGAGTACCCTTCTCGCCTGTCTGCTTGCGTCGTCGACCGGCTCGCGCTTACACTCGCCATCCCACTATGCACAGCGTTACACAAATAAATTGAGCTTGTGACTGCATGCATTGAGATCTTAATTTTTGCAAAATATGCAAATACCCCTTTCCAAAATCCTTGAAAGAGAATGCCAAAGCTGTAAAACGAATACCGATGGACATAGTTTTGCCCTTACTAAGGTTAAGTTGCTATATTAACATTACAGGGGCTTTAAATTTGCTTCTGACTGATTTGAGTGATGTGGTGACGTGTTTTATATGCTCTAGTGATAGCTTCCATGTAGCAAAATGCTTTCTTTGACTAATGGTCTCGTAATTGACAAACCAGTATTATCCAGTGGGAATCTGTGCCTTTGACAAAACATGTAAGAGTTAATCACAATGTTTTAAGCCTACACCTGTGACATGGTTGTGGAAATAGAGCCCTAAATCCTACCTAAGATAATGTTGTACATTATTTATCTTAACACAAGCATAACATGACCATATTATGCTGTATAAGTTCGATTGAGATCCACATCTTTGACAAATAAGAAAATAAGATAGGCCTAATTAAAAAGAGGAGCAGTGAGCCTGTTAATTCTATTATTTTCCCCAATTCAATTTTCACCTCCCCCAAATCCATTACACTTCAGGCTGTGATAGTTTTGATGCGAGAAATAATTTTTTTTGTAATTGTTAAAATGTTTTTATGACTAATCATCGAGCCAATTTGTTACCGTTTTGATGCCTAGCACGTTACGGCATGCTGGGATGTTTCTGCTCCAAAATGATGCTACTATTATTAAAATGACCAGCTATGGTGTTCAGGCATTGTCACTCAGGTACTGAAATGTTTCATTTACTCATCTTGAACCCTAGATGATGAACCCTTGAAAGGATTTTGCTGCGGAATGTCCATTCCTTCTCTGATCTTTTTTTGTTGTTTCACTTGTGACTTTATATAACTCTATGAATATTAATATAGCGACTTTCTTTTTTATTGTGTCCATCACCACTGACTAATTGTAAAATCCTAATGACAAAATACCATACATTTACAGAGGCGGTGCAATAGGTGTGAATCAAATCATTAGCAGGTGATTGGACCACTTTAAACTAATCAGAACAATAAACATCTGACAGTTATTTTCAACCAATCAGATTAACAAATGTCTGACAGTGATTTACAAACACAAGCGCCAGCATATGATTGGACAACCTTCAACCAATCAGATTAACAAACGTCTGATAGTGATTTTTAAACACAAGCACCAGCAGGAGATTGGAAAACCTTCAACCAATCAGATTAACAAACGTCTAACAGTGATTTCTCAAACAAGAACCATAGGTAACAATTTTCCAAACACAGGCACCAAATTTCTGCCAGCACCAACTGAACTACCCACCTGAATGCTGATTGGTCAGTGATTCTGTAACCAGCTGACAAATGATTTTGAAATGAGAGTTCCCAAACTGATCAGATCAGAGAGGTGGAGCTTGCAAAATCAAGATGGTTTTACCAAGCTTCTGGGTTCAATATTCTATTGGCTCAATGTCTCCCCGAATGTTTTCTTTGAGTTTGTAAGGGGTTTGCCAAGTTTTTTTCCACCTCCAAAAAATATTGCATGTTAGGCTAATTGGACAAGCATTTCATCCTAAAAAACATTTCATTTTAGCAATTAAACGTAAATTACTTAGAGGTGTGTTATCTTTGCTATGCAACAAAGGTAATAACTAATCTCACTCTGCTGTCACTCTCTCACTGGTGTATGCATGGATGTTTAAGATACTATTGTACTACTAAATATACTTAGAAGTAATGATAGAAGTAAGCGTACAGTAAGCGGTAACTTGTCCTGGATAGATATAAATAAGTCCAAACATAATGAACGGACTGTACTTGGGTTTGTGGGCTTCTCTTCAATCAATTTACCTAATCTATTGCAATTAAAATAATGTTTGAAATCCACAAGGCCTGGGAGAGCGTAGCAAGTATCTAACATGGACAAGCCTTAAAGTACAAATGAGAAATCCAAGACTGAAAATTTAGATGTCTCGCTAATGTTTACCCTGAGGCTGCCTCGTGGATGAGTAGAACTGACTTATGCGCTTAGGTTTATACTATACTGTGGGAGTGTGGGCGTGGGTTGGGCTCTGATGCGTGTGAGAGGGAACGTGTGGGGGCGTGGTTCACGGGACTGAGGGACAGGTGTGGGCAGTCAGTAATCACCTGTCCCTCTTTTAAACGGTAAATGAACACAGCTTGAGGAGACTCCTGGGGAGGGACTGGGACTGAGAGCCTCCACGCGGAAGCTCTCATGGAAAGCTATGTGGAATTTGGGCGGTGTTAAGTCCCATGTGTATGTCACCTCTGCAAAATATATTAATAAAGCCGTGCTACACACGGATAAAAGCCTGACTACCCGTGTGGACTGTGTATGTGTGCCACATATACTCTTTCACTTAGTAACTTTATAACCCATTGGAAAAGCCTCAAATGACTGTAGTGCAATGAGTGGATAACGTCACTGTTTCCTGTTCTATCATGCATGTACTCATTCTCATTTCTATCTCTGTGACATCAATAGTTAGACTCTTTCTGGAAGGGGAACACTGCGGTAAATCTATACAGATACAATGAATGTCCTAGGGCTTAGAGATATAATTTTATGCAAATTAGATTGCATTCTTATGAGATGTTGTGCTCCCTGTAATGAGAGCGTTTGTGTGCACTATCTATGATGAGGTGTCATTCTATAATCTCAGCGTCACTGGTCTAATATGTGCGTTGTAACACAGAGCTGGCAAAGCAGTCTGTGACAGCAGATTACACATGCACGCTCTATGAGATCTCATAATGATAAACATTATAACAAGGAGGGTATAATATGTGTTATGGGAAATATCTAAACATATAGTTATGTCATTTAAAAGTGTATGTGCCATCGATCAAGAGAACATCACAGTGGGTGTAATGACAATTACATCCTAGCTATACTAAATGAAGGCAGGTTTGCCCTGCTGTTTCGGTGACAACGTATTCATATCCCTTCACTATTTGCCTTATCAAGTCCAATTACTCTTCTTAATGTGCTCAGAGAATAGAGATTTCTTTGCACCATTAAAACAAACCCATTTCAAAGGACAGAAAAGACGTTTGAAAGACACTCACAATTCTAAGACCATTAAAATCAATATGCAAATATTTAGTTGAGGTCATTAACGTAATTTGTTTCCTGTGTCACTGTGCGAGCAAAAAGGCATTGTTACATGTAATTGATAATGGATCATCTCTCGGTGTTAGATGGTTTATATGGGAATATATATATATGTGGAAAATGCCAGGCAGAGACTTAATTTATATTTTACTTTTGTATAGCACACAAAAGAAAACTGCGGTTATTTTGCTGTCTGGGCACAACTACTAAGTTATCATTTTGAGGCGAGATTAATCAAATTAGGTAACACACATTATTAGATGATAGTTTGGATTGGGGTTGTAATAACACAATTATCTTTTGTCAGTGCTGTAATGATACTACATACTGCATGTGTTTTCTGAAAGGTCTGTGTGTTTACACGTGTGCGTGTGTAGAGGGGGAAATGCTTTGTGTTTATGTTTGTATCTTTGTTGTTCCTTCATAATGTATGTGCATTCAGTGTGCGTTTCTGGGGCTTCATTTGTGTGTGTATTTATTATGTCTGCCTATATCTCTGTTTGTGTGCTACAGTTTATATGTGTTTACAACCAGTTAAAAGCGGTTGATTTTCTGAATAAAATTTGCTTAATTATTTGCCCCCTGCTGCGAACACACCCAAAAGCCGTGTGTAGTCAGTGTGTGTGTTTGCTGGTGTGCGTGCGTGTGTGCATTACTGCAGACACATCTGTAAAAAGTACAGAATCAAATATAATCCACCATTAGGCTTCATTATGTGTGCTGATGGGACGACAGCCAACAAACAACAATGGCCTGAAACAACTACAGAATAGAATAGGTCGTCACAAGGTTAACAATCGTCAGAGCCATAACTTATGTAACAAATAATTACGGCAATAATTACGGCAATCCAACACTATGTGGTCATGATATGCTCTCCTAGTAATGGAGGTTGCACTCCAGGATGTGATTGGACAGTGGATTGCTGATTAACACAAACATGTGTCGCGTGATTGGTCATCCAGGGCCAGAGTTTAGGTGATTAGGGTTTTTTTTGTAGCTTTAGCCTGACATAACTGTCAGCACAGATACCGCTTGCACAATATTTATGGGTTATTTAATTCTCACTCTCTTTCTATGTGTGTGTGTGTGTATACATGCTTGTATACCCAACCACTTATTCAATTCATCCCAAGTGTGCATTTTATTCAGTGCCTTCTCCCTCAAAAACAAAGAGGGGTGGTTGAAAGCCCACATGAAGGTAATTATTAAAGACATTAATGGGCTAACTACATACTTTAGTTGTGCAGTGGCCTGGGTAACAATTCTCGCACTTAATTTCACTAACCAGTAGAAATGTCACAACACACCGATTAATGGCATTATTGCTCTAATGCTCACATTGATCCATTAAGATGCAATCTCAATTGAAACCCGCAAACAGTGATTCAGCAACTATTGCATAGCTTTTGCCAGGGACAACGCAGCAATAAAAGAAGCAACCAAGAAAATGTCTCGTCATTTATTGGCCAACATTGAAGCTAAAAGCCATTTTCCTGAAATATTGCGGTACACTTTAGGGACCTGATGTAGAAGATTAAGTCTGAGTGTATCTGAAAAGCATTCAAACGTGAAATCTTGTCAGACATTTTCTTTTACTCTTGAATTATTTGTTTAGTTTGTTTATTTTCTCACTGTGAGATGTGTGAGCATAACCCATTAATGCTCATGTATTTCCAAACTGGTCCCTTCCTTCAAAATGGCTAATAGTGTCAACAACAGAGACCTGGATAACAATGTCAGTAGATAAGGTGTTTTCTTTCACATGTTTCCTCTTGAATGCAATAAATGTTTTTACTCAAGGATACATCAGGGCAACACGTGCATTGCAAAGTCTGATTTATTCGTGTATTTGTTAGGAACCGGTGGTACGGACCTCTGGTACAGACTCAGACACGGAGGTAGCTCAGTTAAAACGCTTTAATGTAGTGCTCCTTTACCACAAAAACCAAAAGGCAGGTACAATGTCCTTTAACTAATAACAAAAGACAGGTAGGTCGGTCTACCAGGCAGGTCC
>JAOEHI010000024.1:5239585-5257200 GCA_025447815.1 Percopsis transmontana
GGGGGGGGGGGGGGGGTTGGGGGGGGGTGTGGGTGGTTGGGGGGGGGGTGGGGGGGGGGGGTGGGGGGGGGGGGGGGGGGGGGGGGGGGCGCCCCCCCACAAACAACCTATCTCCAGAGCTCTCCCCTGACCTCCCATTCCCCTTGTCAGCAGGTACGGCCTTATCTATCTGCAGCTGAATTGAGGCATTGAGCTTACACTTGACCTTGTCATTATCTTGTACCTGCCTTTGTCTACGTGTCCCTTTCTCTCTTTTGTGTGTTTTGTGGCTTTCCCTCTCCACAATATTTGAACAAAGATAAGAACACAGTCCGCCCCCACCCCACCCCATCCCATCTCTTCCACACTCTCTCTCTCTCTCTCTTTATCCCAACCTTCCTTTTTCCAATCCCTCACTCCTCTTTTGTTTGTGAACGAAGCCTTGTGTATATTACAAAGGAAGGCTGTGCCCATGACCTTCCACTTAAAAGTCAACATCAGAAAGACAGTGTGGAGGCCTCCCTTTCTCGCTCTTTGTAAAGCGACGGAAGGACGCTGAAAGTGAGCGCGAGGAGCACGTTAAGAGAAGATAAATCAATTGGACTGGATTTCACTTCCGATGTCCTGTAAGAGCGGAACAGGAATAACAACTGGGGCTTTGTTTCACACAACTTGTGCCATCCTGTATAAACAAGACATTATTGTTTTCAGTACTGTAGTAGACTATAGTCCAGGTTTTGATCACAAATAGACTACAGTGTGCGTTTAGTGGATAATCTATCAGCGTGACTTGTAGGCTAATAAATACTATATAGGCTAATATTTTTACAGTAGCTGTAGAGGGAACTGAAAAGTCATTGTCTAATGTAGAGGAAAGCACAAATCTGAGATGACAATAACAAGAGGGCATAAACCTTTCTATAATTTTACAGGATACAAATATGTCATATACTATACAAGCAGCATGCCATGAATGGTCAAATTCTTTCAACCAATCACATTCAACCCAGCGAGGGTTGAATGTGCTCCAGGCTGATAAACAACAGAGCACAGAAGGCACTCCTGCTCAAATTCATCTCATGCTATTTATTATATACATAAAAGCTTCTGTATTGGTTTGGCAGTCCACTCCCGTAACTAAGCACCATTTACATTTGAAATGACAATACAAGGAGTAACATTTGAGGCATATGTCACACATAAGGCAAGCCCAATTGTATCTGTCCATCAAGTACTGTACAGCTGTAGATAAAATAGCACTCCTTTTGGATTTTAATGCAGAGAGCATAATTTATGTAAGACGTTTGAATGGCTTTTGAGTAAGAATAGATTAAAGAATGTTTCATGTTTGAGGAACCCCAAAAAGAGCCTGCAAGGCAGTGTTTTTAAACTCCTGGGGCAACAAATTGAGTTGATGAATTGGGTGCTTGCAAATGGTGATTAGCCTGAGCCGTTTACCGAAGGAACAAAACAGTATGCCAATCAACGCCATCCCTTGAGTTTTCCCTCCCTTTCTGCAAATATGAAAGGCCTTGTCCCGACAGTGACTTCAAATGTGGTGGCAGCAGCCCCCATACCAGGCCGTGACTTCTCCCCGAGCGCTCATCAAAACCCAGCTGACAAAAGCGCCTCTAGGTGGCATAATGAGACATGCTGCTCCTTTTTAGAGTATGTCTCTCTTGTGTCTTTTGTTGGCGCTCTGTGTCTGGAGGTCACCTGTATCACCTATATCAAAGTCTGTTTTCTCAACAGCCAGAACTGCATACTGTACATTCTGCCTGATGTGAGGTCGTGCACATACCCACTACACTATAAAAGGTGCTGTAGGTAGGATTTAGGAGCAATAAAGTTAGTGTAATTTCTTAGAAATGCCATAGACATCTGTCAGCTGAATGAAATGCTCTGTGAGAATAAGTCTTTTTAGATGGCGCCCAAAAGAATTCTGACCAATTAGGGACGCTTTTCCCTGATTGGTCTGGTGAATCTACCTTGCCTGTCAATCACATGAATAATATCCAAAAATAGATGGGAGATGTCTAATTATGTGGTCAACTACATGTGACCGCTGTGTCTGAGCGAAAAGTAAAAGGAAGGTTCAGCAAGTTTTAGAAGCCTAGCTATGATGTGATCCACAGACATCTTCTCACACAAATAGACCTACAGGACACGTGGGCTCTGAATCCTCTCGAGGCACATAAAATGTCAACATTCAAAATGTCACAAAAGAGCCGAAAAAACAAAGACTGTTTTCAGCTCCCTGGATGTGCACACACAACAGCTGCATTCACATTCATCCTCCATTCAGTTTAATTTACTCCATAATACAACTGGACAGGTGTATTGATAATCTAATATGGCTTGTTTTTTTTTATCCTATTACTCTCACTTTTCAAATAGTTTACTTGGTGCCTGAGGGTGCGAGCCATCCTGTTTTCAATGGACGCCGAATTACCTCAGAGCACGCAGTGCCTCGCTCACTTCCAGAGAGGGAGGCGGGTATTGTTTTCATGACATAGATCAATGGCTGGGTGAATGTGCTTTAATTCTGCAGGAGCTCCTCTCCCAGGCTAATAAATGCAAGCCTCCCTGCTGACTGGGCTGTCGTGCTGAGCCCAGCGGGGGTTAGCCTTTTTGTGTTCCTGGGCCCAAATTATGGCACCATCAATACGCTGCCTGAAACCGGTCAATAGAAGCCCGCTTTGTGGCTGAGGGGAGACCAACTTCAAGGCTGAACTTAAAAAAAAGGGAGAAAAAAAATCTAAAAATGCTAAGCTGTGACACATTTACCAAAAAGAAAGTGATCGTGATCAGCTACAACCCCATTTAAAATGTTTAAATGGTAGTACTATTTGTAATATCACACCATATGAAGGTAAAAACCTTGATATCTTCTGGTCAAACAGCGTCTATAATTCCATAAAATAGCAAACATTGTTGAGTCAGCATTGCTGAGTGGCATAGCTGCCACCGAACAGACTGCACTTATTGTGTTAGTCTTCTGAAATTTGTAACTGCCATGTGGAAACCAACATGTTTTGAATATTTGTTGAAAGAAAAATTGGCCTTTATTTCTTGAAACATATTTTATACAGATCTACTGTAAACACAATTAGGCTAACAAAATCTAATTAAGATTTCTTAAGCTTTGATTTTGAGAATCTACAACCACTCACCACTCACACACGCATACACACGCAATCTCACACACAAATAAATAAATTAAATGTAAATTTAAAAAAAAAAGTTTCGCTTTAAGGTTGAGTGTAAACACTGGTTTTGGTGGATGTTTTATAAATAGATATTTGTTTGCTACTAAGATGTAATTTTTATTATGTTTAACTGACTAGCAAAATATGTATATTAAAGGGCCTAATTCTACAAGGCCTACATCCTCAACCTTATATTTCTATTGTCTCAAGTTGAACCTGAGGCTGTGACACACATCATGTATAGGCCATGAGAACTGTTGGCATATGTGATGATGTTCCCATACAGCCTGACTGCTGCTTGTAACATCAAGTGAATTATTAAGTATGTAGCTTCAGAAAGCTTGTAAAACTCGGTCCTCCTCAAAATGTAAAACTTTTTTTTCTCTCATTCTTTTATTTCTCTGGCTTCTCAAACATCAAGTTGTCTCCGGATTTTCAAATAGGTTGAAAAATAAGAGTTTCCCCAGCTTGTGAGCGCATTCAAAGGGCGCCTTCCTCAGATGTGCCACCTTGCAGCGTGGTGACGGCTGCGCAGAAACGGGATCATTCAGATATGCTAATACATCAGCAGGGTAGCTCCGAGCACGGCTTACCCTGGTTTAAAAGACAGCTGCCTTCTCCCTTTCTTTCCATGCCCTACTCTCAGCCTGCCTCTTTCTCCCCGCTCTACATTAATAGCAGGTTGAAATGTAATAATCTTTTAATTTCTACTAATTAGACAGATAGAGTAATTAGCTGAGTGCGTGTAAATCTGTGTTGTGAACCACGTCGGACAAAAGACAAAAGGAAGAGTTTGGGCAGCGGGGCTGAGGTTAGCAAACTGAGTCGGCGCGGTGTAATCATATCATGTACAATGTGGCGAGGCCAGGATAATTGAGCGGTGCCCACTGGCCCTCCCCTCAATGAAGTGGCCCTCTGTGTCAGTTCCTGTGTGTGAGCCGATGGCACTGCGGCCCTAAACCCCCCTCCCAGCCCACACTCTCCTGGGCTATCTATTCTCCAGCCAGCCAGAGCCATGCTGCGCAGGAATCCCGGCTGACTGGGTTTCTTTCAGAGGCCTTATAGTCAGTCATAAATCGGAGGGGTTCCTGGCCAGCCCCTCGCTCCTCAGCCCCTAACCCTGGCTCCAGCTGGCAAGGGGACGATTGTTGAGGAGCCGAGGTCACCGCAGGGTCGCTCTCTGTGGCGCTCCCCTTGCCTATTTTTTCCGCTATCCCTCCTCTGCACTTCGTCAAGCCCCCCACTTCCCTCTTTTCTCTCTGTCTCTTGGTTGAGTTGCTAGGGCTTGGTATTTCCTTTTTAAGACCGTGTTGTAATTACACTGGAGCTCCTCTCCCCTCATGCCTCTGGCTCCCGGCTCCTCGTTTTGTATTTTTTATAACTGCTGATTGGTGGTAAGAAGCTATGCCGGGGCAATCTCAGCCCCCACAACACCCCTTTGTGCTTGATCCTCCATGGGCACACACACACACACACACACACCACTTATTAATTTACATCCTTTAACATTTACAGAAGCAGGAGAAACCGGGTGGACTCCTCACAGCACCCTACGGCCCTGAGGAGCAAACTACCAGGCCTGTAGACTTCTTAGTATTAGTAGCAGTGGAAGAGGCACCATTATTGCTGGGATTATTAGCAGTACTAATAGCATTGCCCTTGTTTTCACTGTGGTTGTGGTATAATCATTTCACAGGGAATTATAATTAGGGAATTAAGGACGAGCAGACATGTAGGCATTGCAAAACATTAAACTCTATTAATTTATGTTGTTCCATCAATCTAAATGCTTCCAGCAAAACAAGTTGCCACAGGCTAAATCCACATTTCTCTGTCCTGTCCAGGCCAATGGTTGCTTATTGTTTGGGGCAGAAGGGAGCGCTATACCACATCAGGGAACATCAGAAACAGTCCTGAAATGGCTTTTCTGTGGGATAGCATCACTCTCCAAACATCTGGGGCCATAAACCAACTGACATCAAAAAGTCTAAATGAAAACAACACCACAATGAAAACAAACCATTCCATTAGACAGTAAACTGGAGGAAACCCTTTAAAGACAAAGCTTGGTTAGTTAGCGCGAGGGGGGTTTGTTGCAAAAGCTTACGACTGCCATTAGAAGTTCCTTTGTGTGTTAGTGTCAATGACATATAGATTCTAGCTCACGTTTTAGACACAAAAGACTTGATTTCAACAGCAAAATATTACATATGTAGTAGTGTGATAAGATACCCAAAATACTCAGTTTTACAAACTGACCTAGGATTTGGAAATACAGGTCTGGGATCCGTTGGCTTATTTTAAGTGTAAGCATTTCACATTAAGCCAGCGTCTGAAACTAAACAATTATAACATCCTTCTATCCATATCACAACTACTTAGGAATGTTTGATGCTCTGCACTAGGGACTTGTGAATGCACTCTACCTAACTTCAAAGGAAAAGGAACCAAAATATCACAAAAAATGTGTGAAGTGTATAGGCTTATATGCCACGTCTTTCATGTCTATGGAAAAGTGCCAAAAAATTGAGCATTGTTCCATATGAAATAGGATGCAGGTTTGGGAGTAGCATTGTTCTAACGCAGCTTGCCTTAGTCTCCTCTGTTGTGTGTCGGCTCTTGGCTGCGTCGTACTGACTTCTGACAAACAGCATCAGGGACATCGCTGCTCCCCGCGAGACAGAAAGGAACAAACCCGGTATAATCACTTCAAATAAACAGGATACGATTGATTGTTTGCCCCATCAACTGCAGTGCATCCCTCGGCATTTGATGTGAGAATTAATCGCTTTAACATTTTGACTTAATGGATGCCAGTAAGGATGAATGGTCCGGCACTAAACAAATCACTCGTTGAAAACCATACTAGTCCTCTGGGGCCAGGCCTGTTCATAACTACAGAAAGCTAACCCATTTCAGTACAGTCAATAGTGACTGCCTTCACCACATTCTACAGTATGACAGCAACATTAGATGATCCAATAAAACACATGAAGTCATGCAGACAGGATTGTGTCCTTTGCTCAAAAAATAAAGACAGTGTCAAACACACCTCGGGAGAAGCATGCAGCATTCATAGGGAAGTTAACAATGTGAGCACATATCACGTGTCGACCCAGAGCCAAATGTCAACACGGGGAGCAAACACCTCCCGACTGTGGACCAAACAATTAGAGCATAGACAGCCTTTACTCCCCAAGGACTTCCTCCTGGGGCTGGGAGGCTCTTCTAGGTGGCAAAAACAGAACTGCCCTTGCAAAATCACAGGGGCCATAATGGCTGGATGAAAGGGCTGCACCAAAAGGTGCTAATGGAAACGTCCTAAACCTGAAACACCAGCCTGCCTGTCAAAACGACAGGGGGGAGGTCAGACAATAGGGCGGGGCGGTGAACAGGGAAGCCGAGACGGTGTGGTTGTTTGCGCAGACACAGAGGGTCATGGTAAATATAATGTCATGGTAAAAACATGGCCTGTCCCTTTGAGGTGGCAGCTAAAGGATTGTGGGACACCCGTCACAGAGGGACTGTCAACAGTGTTGTGTCGGCTCTCAGAGGACGAGGGACAACCAAAACAGCAACATCTCTCACTGCGGCTGACATGTTCCAAGCACAGCTGTCCATACCTAAACTCCTAAAAGTATATTGGAGCAACCTGCTCTATCAACAGCCCTTGACACTAAGACAGCACTTGACACAAAAGTTATGTTTACCCGCTTTTTGTTCTCTCTGGAGCATGAAAGCAAATATCCACTAAAACATCTGTGGCAGAGATGAAACAGAATAATAATTAGATGTAATCGTGCAACCGTCTGCAGTCCTCTTTATGAAATTCACACAGACCTAGATGTTATTGGTATTGTACCTGGAAAAGAAGACTATTAAATTAAAATTAAAGAAGATTATGGTTATGGCTAATATAATTACAGTCAGTGATTTTCAAACGCAGGAGCTAGCAGATGACTGGACCACCTTCAACCAATCAGAATAAGAATATTTTATGAGCACAGGCATTTAATTGCTGAATTTGTAAGACAACATCCTCGAAATTGCTTGTAACAAACAATCCATCACATCTAGAAGATGGGGATACAAGAATGTGGGAGGAATATTGAAAAAGGGAGAGAGAAACATAAAGGAGCATTATATGTGAGTGGGAACAACCATTACCAGTGAATCCTCTCACCATTCTTGCATTGCCAATAACATGGCCTGACAGATAAAACAAGAGGAATTAAAAACGCATTTCAAATAGCTAGAACAGGTCGCCTGCTATGTCCACACTAGCACGGAAACATTTGAAAACGCAACTTTTTCTTTCAGCTTTGGCCTTCCGTCCACACAACCCGGTGTTTTCCACCACTAAAAATCTAGCTTTTCAAAAATGCACTGACAAGTGGAAGAATCTGAAATACTGGATGACACATTCCAGATCACATCACAGTGCTTAAGCGGAGCAGAGGTGCTCCGCTTAAGCATTCCTTTTGGAATCCACCAGCATAACAGAAAAACAAACTAAGTTAACAAGCTAGCAAAGCTGTACATTGATTAGCACCATTACTAAATTACTAAATTCGCAAACATATTTTTTTCCATTGCTAGCATCTCTAACTTGAGTTTTCCTATTGACATTCACTTCATTAATCTGGTTGTATTATGGCTCAGTAGGAAATCATCTAATTGCTTTGTCCTTTAAAAGTAATATTGTTGCAAGGCCATTTTTTCCCCTCAGAAATGGACCACAAGCTTGTTCACACACTACCGTGGTCTGGGAAGTGTGTGTGTGTGTGTGTGTGTGGGGGGGGGGGGGGTTATTTAGTGCTGTTTTGATATTTGAGCCTGAGGTATGCCTAAAGATACAGTAATCCCTCTGTCTAAGGAGGAAGCCTCAGAGATGAGGTAAGACTGCTTACAGCTATGAAACAATATCTGACAAAAGTTTAAAAGACATTTTCCTCAAATTGATTCATCTTCTTTTGAGCCTGCCCAGGTGTTACAACTAACAACACAAAGGTGGACAGGGCAAGACAGATGTGTGAATGCAACAGAGAAAACCCCTCTCTTGTCAGTTATTCAAGCCGCCAGTATGAGCAAAGAGACATTTCAGGCATCTTCACTGCCTTCTCCCAGATGCTGACTGACACCCCTACCTGTGTGAAGAGCTACTTGAGATACATTAGACAGAGGAACAGTGATCCTTCCTCTGCGGTGCACTCTGTTGTTGACGGTGATTGTCCAGACACTGATTGTTCCAGCTTGTCTTCATACCTGTTCTGGTTTCACTGCAAGGCTTGTCAGCCCCTCCCAAAACTTCAAACACAGCCCTTGTGTCTTCACACCTCACTAGCAGCCTGCAGTGCAAGCAGAGCAATGGTAAATTACCTATAATTATCCAGCTTTATGTAACTGTAACACAACAAAGGCATTTTTGTTTGCTGCTGTGATATTACTAGAATATCAAGTTCTACCTTACGCGTTGCTAATTAAACCAGACCATCTTTTCAAGTGATGTCATCTGCTGTGCAGCACTGGGAGAACTTCTTTTGAATCTGATTCTTTGTACTGTACCATAGCACAGCATAAACAAATAACAATTTCCAAAAAGAATGCCTGCTAAAGGCACTCTTCAATGTTCTTCCAAATGTAAATAAACTTCAGAAAAAGACAAACTCCACATGTGGTTCCTTAAAAGAGAAACTTGTGCAATTGGAGGGAAAACAGAAAACAGCTCTGTACGCCCACTTCTATCCTGAGAATCACAACTAATAGCACAGGACAACTATTTCAATAACGTATACTTGCTTGCCAGTAAGATATTCTTATTAGTCTTTATTGTGCATGGTTGCAAAGTAAAAGTAGATTTGGTGTGCAAGGTAACATCATGGAGGTTGCAGGATCCCATCACAAGCCAATCAAACAAACCCATTTTTGATCACTCTGTGTGTGAAATCTATTTCTCCTTCATCGCTATGACAGCATTTTGTGTCTCTATCGATAGTCATTTCCTGTCTCCCCGCAGCAGCCCAGGAGCTGGCGCGGAGCGCTGCATAACCAGCACAGTCCCACGGAGTGCAAGCAAAGGAGGGAATCAATGGAGAAAATATCGCTGCAGGCTCACACCGTTTTATCTTGCTTTGAACGAGTCAGCTCTAATTTTGCTTTGATCTCAATTTGCTGCTTTTGGGATAGCTTGACTGCACACTGAACCGGGAGCAATACGCCTCAACCGGGGCTTTTCTACAAAAGACCCTTTCAACTTTTGCACATATTCATCAGTGTCCATTTACTGGTACACAAGAAAACAAGCCATATCTAGAAAAACCATAGCAAATAGAACAGGACACATTAGAGCGCTTCAGCTGCTGATGGTTCATTTTTTTAATCTATTCTGGTCAGGAAGGATTTATGATCATGCAGAGCAAATGTTGGACAATCTTAGCGAGGGGCCGCAATAAAGAGATCCTTAGTGTTGCTGACAGACACGGTTCAGCGTTGTTGTGAGATAACAGGTTGACACACAGTACAGCTGCCGTTGTTCTCACTGCTCTGCCAAGCTCCCCCACACGCTCACATCATTAGAACAGACACACCAAAGGGGTGGTGATATTATGGGAGCACCTATGGTCTGTTAAAGATGTCTGCCCTTCCCTCTCCCCATTCCAAACCAGCGCTGCGCTTAGAGGGGGAGTTGTTTGGGAATTTGTTTCTCTTTCTGAGGGCAGAGACAAAGGGTTAGGATAAAGGTCGAGGCACAGAAAAGACCAGCGCCTTGCTGTGGAGAAAGGGAAGGGTCTAATCTAATTTGGTTGGAGGAGGATGTGCGTGCGTGTCTGTGCGTGTGTGTGCATCTACTGTGTGTGTGTGTGTGTCACATGCAGTGCATGCTGCACAGAGGGGACTGTGGGAATGGGACAGGAGGGCTGTGCAGTTGAATGGAGCCTCCAGAGCCAGAACCAGTGGGGAGTCAGGCCACTCAAAGGGGGATTAAAACAGAGAGGGCCTTCCTGATTAGTAATTCACACTCAAGTGCCCCCATGAGCACCTTGTAATATTAGGTAGTAATATTGCCATCAATATACTTGTACATCAATGTACTCTGATGCATGCAATAAACTATTTACCCTCTTTTTAATTGTAACCACAGCCCAAGTATTCGTTCGTTAAAAACTCTTGTTCACGGGAACTTTGTTAAAAAGTTGAGCTAAGTCTTACTCCCACTGGGATCCAACGTGACTTTCCCAAACAGAAGTGGATTTAGTTAGCAGTTGACTGTAACTGTTGTGGTTCAATGATCAGGCTCTCTGGGGAGGAACCCACTCCCACCCCCTTCCTCCTCTCTTTGCCGTTAAACAACCCCCACATGAAAGAGATATGATGTAAGAATACACTATTAAACTAATATTTTGCTTTCAAAGCAGCCCCAGCCCAGATGTTCCTGGATTTTGTTCATAACAAAAATTGATTATGACTGTTTATTGCAGAGTGGCTGGAAGTTGCACAGCAAAACAACCATTTGTGATCATACTAATTTACATTATAAACACAAGGCTTGCTCTTATTAACAATCATACAGGGAATGAAGTCAGTGGTTTAAACCTCATTTAATGGGCTGTATTTACGACACAGCAGCAGTATCACACGACTGAAATCAAGAACATTTCCATGCAAGAGTGGGACAAATTAGCCCTCATTAATCTCTTACTTTATTGAACTATTTAAACCATATGCGCAAAGAATACTAGAGCCTTTGATGGCGACAGGCCTCTTCAATAATTAATTACAGGATTCATGGGCATTTCCTCACAACGCCTGACCCTTTACTAAAACTGATGCTCTTATTAGAGCGCATGCTTTTCCAATGAGACAGAAAAAACACCATCTAGAGTATTAAATGGAATTAGACGTGCCAGCAGTTCTGGGAAGTCTTCTAAATTGGGCTCAGTCTGTATCATTTAATCCACCTCAACATTTTCAGTTGTTTTGTCACTATTCCTGACTCATATATATTGTTATTGTAGATAACAAAATGTATTCATATCAAACAAATGAATTAATTCACAAAAATTGTATTATGTGAAAATAAAACAATAATAATAAATAAAACAATAACAATCTTTTATCTTTAATAAAAGATTGTTAGTGATAACTCAGATTGCTCTGACTAAACGTTAAATGTATGCGACGGAGAGGGGAGAACATGGCTGGACAATGGGGAATGTGGACAAATAGCCTCACCTCCAGCCGAGTGTGTTGTTTCTTCTCATTGTGCCTTCTGAAAGGGAAGAGGAGGGCCTCTGTTAAGAAGATTATAGCCCTACCCCACCCGTACGTTTAATCAACATGCCCTTTCAGCGCCGCCAACAATGCCAAACATGCCTCAAACGTTCCCCGACTCTCCCATAGCATACCGCACATGTTGTAACAGAATGCCAACAATCAAACCACAGTAATTAAGGGGAATACTATGGTCAGCCATACTGATTTCCCGTTGGTAAACCGTGGGTAGCTTGTGTATGGCACAGGTTAAAGATGGCCTCAGTTCCAGAAACGTCACCACATTATCACCGTCGCTCTAAACTGATCTGGTTGATCAGTTGGAGTTAATGTCTTGCTGCTTGTGTAGCCGCTCAAACAGCAACACATTAACTCCAACTCACTTTAACTGATCAAAATTCCCTAAAGAGACCCAAGACGCTTTCCTTTCTTCAACCTTCGTTTCTTTCATCCTTGGTTAAATATGTAAATAAAATGTCTAAAGTCATTCTTCAAAGGGGAACAAAAGAAAAAAGGAGGCTGAGGGAAGAGACAGCCATAAAATTCCTGCGATTCTCCATAACATTAGCCAGAGGGGGGGCCAGCTTCCAGCCACAGCCTAGCAGCAGGGGAGCCCGCTTGCTGCACACAATCACACATCTCAAATCCCACACACACAAATAATAAAATATCTTTTCAGCTCCAGCCATCAAAGGGCCCCCTCCCCTTCTCCTTTTATTAGTTACAGAATTATCTCACAGTTGCCCATTTCTCAGAGATGGAGCGGCACAGCTCGCTTCATCATGCTGTCGTGGTTGCATAGATGAGATAAACTCAGTGTGTGTGTATACATGGGTGCTTGCATGTCTTTGTGTATCCATGTGCATTTTTTTGGTGGGTGCATGCGTGTATGTGTGTGTGTATGAGGTGGTGCGTATATGAAAATATATGTATGATAAAGATTAAAAAACAAACACTGGTAGTATTTACAAAGGCTGTGTTAAAGACTGAGCGATGCGCTTACCTTCTCATTTTCAAAGACGTCTCATCAGCAGCATACAAAACAATCATGAAAGAAAGAAGAAGAGACACATTGCACAGGAAAGAGCCACAGCAAAAGACGATGAATTACACAAAACTGTGTCGTCCTAATAGACGATGTGACAATATTATCTTGTAGCTTCCATTACACCAAAGGCCCGAGATAATGAGGACAACTGCTGCCGGAGAGAGTTACCTAGAAGCCAGATGACCAGTTAACATCATATTCATTGATATTGCATTATTCTTCTGCTGTCATCGTTTTTGTGGTGGTCCTTGATTCTATAGTTCTAGTGTGTGTTTGGGGCTGAACAGGGTTGCCAGCTGTCATCCTTCACTCACATTATACAATGAGTCAGAATATAGATAGAATACACAATAAGAGACTACTACTAGATTTTTACATTACCCATTAACAAAAGAAAATCTTGGTTTGCGTAAAAAACGCTTTTATCATAACTGTTGACACCACAAAAATGAACCCTTTAGCTATTGTTAAAATGATGTGTAGTCTGGTGATCATTACATGCAACACAGTTACAGTTACCATGATAAAATTCATTTTTTAAGGAACTTTTAGAGATAGAGATAGAAGATAAAGGATCGTCATATAGAGAATTTCAGTTATTAGGTGGAGTGTTATGAGGTGGAGATGTCACTGGCCGATGTACAGAGATGGATCATACTTCTCCAAAATGGAGATGGAGAATTTTGGACCAAAATCGTTCATGCAGTGGCTTTCAAACTTACTCATGCTCCCCCGAAAGAAATACTTCGTCTGGTGATGTACTTGTACTTGCACATACATAAGTATTTGTTCAGTTAATAGCAGAATACATAAACGACCATGAACACCATTGAAAAATGTATGCATATTTAATAAAAGTAGATAATAATAATATAATAACAAATAAAAGGTTCTCAAACATTTTAAAACATCTAGCAACCCCCCAAAATCAACCCGTCATACCACGTAGGTCCCGAGCCACTGCATTATTATCGAGTTAAATGAAAGCAGTGCAACACAGGTGAAACATAGCAGGATGGGTGTATTGTGCTGTCAAGTATGTCCATAAGCGTAATAGCGTTTTCATATCCTATATTTATGCCCACACTGCTGAGCAGCAACAGCTGAAGTGCCACCAGTAAGATACGCTGTGGATAAACCTTTTGGCCACAGTGGTGCCAGGTTTCTCAACTCGCCCAAACACATTTTTTACATACTTCTAAACGGACACGGGTGACTCTTGTAAAAATGTACTTAAATCTCCCCTGTTTACTTGTAATCTGGATTTCACCCTTGATGGAGACCATGGCCGGGTCAGGGTATAAATCTTCCAGCCAAACATTTACAAGGTAATGTAAGTTAGCTCTGTAAGGACACACGTGCACATACACACACACACACACACACACACACACACAGTAGAGGAGGCCTCACAACCTGCTCCAAGACATGTCATGCCCCCATGATACCGTTAAAGCCATAATGGACTGATAACTTTCTATTCTGCTTTATATTATATTAGAGATGGTTTTGTGCTGTTTTTGTACAGTAAGTAGTTTTATCTTAGAGAATGTAATTCTATTCAGGTATAGCCTCTCATGAGGTGAATCTTGTTTAGAGAAAGTCTTCCAGGATAATACTAATACAATTCCATAAATAGTCCATTATGATTTAAATGTTTAAAAGCCTACATTAAATGCGTAAAAGGTCTATTGACAAAATCAAAAAATGAATTCTTGAGAGATTAACAGCTTTGAATGATGTTTCAATTACGGAAAAATTGTGGTATTTTCTAACATGAATTAATATTGAAGTATTGCTCTAATGCTCTAACTTCTGGAATGGCTTTTTCCTCCTTTCCTCCTTCTATATTTGTGTGGAGCTTAGCTTAAGTATGCTAAACCAAAAATATGCCATAACATTCTGGGTTATTGTGCCCACAAAGCCAGTCTCCCATGAACTGTGAGTGGGTCTGCTCCAGGACCAGTCCCTGAAGGACATCATCGGTCCGTTTTGCTTTGTAGTCTAGTTCATGTCTTGACTGAGATACTAATTGTGTAATTGGAAACATCGAGTGTTAGCAATGTTTAAATATGCATAGTAGGCCAACGCATAAGTTTTAATGGGTATTTTAGGTATTATTCAAATGTCAGAATGGAGTATAATGGTTAATAGTCAGATGTCTATATTTGTTTTATATTTAGTTTTATATTACCAAATAAATCTTTGTTCACAAAATAAATAAGATAAAAGTTTAAAAAGGAAAAAAGGTTTTACTCGTTTAGCATTCACAGCTACAGAGCGTGGAAATTGTAAGGGACCAAGAAAGGATTCATTTTGCGCGCCCTCGATTATAGTGCGCCTGTGCGCTATTTGGTGACATGAGGGCTCTCCAAAGCCCGTGCTGAAATTTGTTAAATACCCGTCGTATTCTTTTGCTTTACGTTTGTGTTTAACGCTGACAAACAGTAGATAGAAGTTGCCTGTAAACTTCTAAAATGCTGTAGGATTGGCCAACAAACTGTTCCGCACGATTTGAAAATAATCAGCGTGCCAGTATCATCTTTCTTATGCAAAGTAGATGTCTTTTGAAGGCGGATCTCTTGGCAGGTTAGAGCAGGACGAAGGCAGAGACCAGCTCAAACGAGCGCTGCCACCAAACGTGTGAACTTGCTGTTTCTGAGTCTGAGTCTTAACATTTACCACTGCGGATATTTATTTTGTTGTTATCCAATAACAAATTGTGATGAGTGTCTCGAGGAAATAGCAGCCCTGGTGTTAAAGATGTGTGCAAAATCGAGTTAGCCGTTTTTAAGTTACGACGTTCATTTAGAAATCGATTTCTACAGACAGATTTGCGGAGCGTCCCGAAAGAGTCATGAACATTGAAGACGATCCTCAAACTCCGCTTTTGGAAACAAGTTGGAAAGAAACTGGATTACACACATTCAGAATTACAAGCGGAGAACTGCAAGAGACTGAAATAGTAACATACTTTCAACAGCGGCGTTATTTTCATATGGAAGTGTAGGAGCTACAAACGGAAACATTTCAATGCATGGACCAGAGAGCGCAACGAGATCAGTTTTGGAGTATCAACGGCGATTATCTTTATATATTAACAATTAAACGGAAAAGAGGAAATCTATGCTTTCACGACAGACTGTAAGTTTTTCACGCACTATTTTGATGTAACTCATCAACAACCATAGCCTATTTTTTAATGAAACAACGTGGGCTTTGTTCTAGTGGGCAACATTGATCCTTTGTATATTACCAGAAGAATAAAAGTGAAAAAAATGTTTTCAATGGACAAGTTGTGTTTTGCTCATCTACTGCTTGCCATGTGGAGTAGTGGGGTCTTGGCCATTCGTTCAATAGACCCCGATCGATCAGGGGAGGGGAGATGTCAACAAATTAACATCCCTCTCTGTAAAGACATTGGTTACAACATGACTCGCATGCCCAATCTAATGGACCAGGATGACCAAAAGGAAGCAGCCATTAAGATAGAAGAATTCACCCCATTGATAGAGTTCGGCTGCCACAGCCATCTCAAGTTTTTTCTGTGCTCTCTTTATGCTCCCATGTGCACGGAGCAGGTTTCCACTCCCATTCCTGCCTGCAGAGTTATGTGTGAGCAGGTCAAGCTCAAGTGCTCCCCTGTCTTGGAACAGTTTAACTACCCCTGGCCTGATTCTCTTGACTGCTCCCGACTACCAACCAAAAATGACCCCAACAACCTCTGCATGGAGGCCCCCAACAACAGCTCAGACGAGCCCCCTAAAGTCTCCCACACCCAGTCTCCAGACTTCCGGCCGCAGCGCCCCCTCACTGGGCAGGACCTGCAACTGAAGGATAGCGGCAGTAAGGAGACATGCCGCAACCCCGGCAAGTTTCACTACGTGGAGAAGAGCGAGTCATGTGCCCCCAAATGTTACCCCAAGGTGGACGTGTACTGGAGTCAGGGGGACAAGCAGTTCGCCCTGGTGTGGATGGCCATCTGGTCCATCCTCTGCTTTGTCTCCAGCTCCTTCACTGTGCTCACGTTCCTCATCGACCCGCAGCGCTTCAAATACCCAGAGAGGCCGATCATCTTCCTGTCCATGTCCTACTGCGTCTACTCTGTGGGCTACCTCATCCGCCTCTTTGTGGGAGCGGACAGAATTGCCTGCGACCGGGACAGCGGCGTCCAGTACATCATTCAGGAGGGCCTGGAGAGCACCGGCTGCACCATTGTGTTCCTCATCCTGTATTACTTCGGCATGGCCAGCTCCCTCTGGTGGGTCATCCTTACCCTCACCTGGTTCCTCGCAGCGGGGAAGAAGTGGGGCCATGAGGCCATCGAGGCGAACAGCAGCTACTTCCACCTGGTGGCGTGGGCCATCCCCGCCGTGAAGACCATCATGATACTGGTGATGAGGAAGGTGGCGGGCGACGAGCTGACGGGCGTCTGCTACGTGGGCAGCATGGACGTCAAGGCACTCACGGGCTTCGTCCTCATCCCCCTCTCCTGCTACCTCATCATCGGCACGTCGTTCCTGCTCTCCGGCTTTGTGTCGCTCTTCCACATCCGCAGGATCATGAAGACCGAGGGGGAGAACACGGACAAGCTGGAGAAGCTGATGGTCCGCATCGGGGTCTTCTCCGTCCTCTACACCGTCCCGGCCACCTGCGTCATCGCCTGCTACTTCTACGAGCGACTCAACACGGACTACTGGCGCGTCCTGGCCGGTGAGCACGAGTGCGTGGACGGCAGCCGGCCAGAGTCGCACGAGTGCGGGATGAAGAGCTCCATCCCCGCTGTGGAGATCTTCATGGTGAAGATCTTCATGCTGCTGGTGGTGGGCATCACCAGCGGCATGTGGATCTGGACCTCAAAGACCCTGCAGTCATGGCAAAACGTGTTCAACAGGAAGCTGAAGAAGAGGACGAGGAGGAAGGCTACCAGCGTGTTCACCAGCAGTAGGCCTTACATCAAACCTCACCCATCCCTCAAAGGGCAAAGCACTAAGTATGAACCGACGTGCCCCCCGCCAACATGTGTATAAGCTGTTTCTTTGTGTTGAACCTTAAAACACTTGTAAAGCCCATACATACATTTGTATATATATAGATATATACTGTAT
>JAOEHI010000024.1:5271658-5298995 GCA_025447815.1 Percopsis transmontana
GCCTCTACATTTCATTCATGAATAGCTTTTAGGGGCACTTCAGAGGTAGTCTTGTGTCTGAGGAAATCAAGAGGAAATCAAGAGGAAAGGGCTTGTTCAAACCTAGAAAAACTATTCTGCCCAAAAAAGTGAGTTTTGATTAAAATGGAACAAAGTATAACTACCCCCAGGTTGTACCTTCAATAGAGCTATCTTTTATTCACATGCTCCAATATGTAACTGGTAAACCCACAGGTGTTTAAATCACATGACAATTGCTATTGATGCAATATATCCAGTATCGTTCTATATTTTTTGATTTATATTGCCAAATGTCATACATTTTTGGAAAATACTTGAATCTCAATTTTGGGTATGGATGACGGAAAAAAGACATTTGGGACATCTTGAGGTTTCAAATATGAGCTCTGGTCTTCCAGGCAATAAGGGTCCCACAGTACACTCCACACATCAATATTTGTGAAGACATTTCATTTGTGAACATAAAAAAAAGAATGAATACCTGGCTTTAAACTGTACACCACTTGACAAAAGTACAAACCATTGTGCATTTATAAGGCAAATACATGGAGGGTGGATCTACTAGGCAATTTACCACCCCTCAACATAAATAGCGGCTTTGCAGAGACCCTGTGGCATCAAGCATGTGCTTATTGGTTCTGATAAATGCCCCCATTCAGGGCTCTGCGTCTCTAGCTTCACTAGTTTTGAGTGATAACAGGACAGTACAATAGGAATTCTCTGCTGATCTCAGTAATATTGCACTGTGTATCGGCCATTCACTGCATGCTTCAAGGTCCACGCTGACCTTTAAGGGACAGGCCCATCAGTTTGCATGTGCTTTGTAGGGTCAGGAGGGAATGTGCTGAAGTAAAGGATGCAAACCATTCGTACAATTTAACTGACAAGTCAAAGCCCCCCACAAATTGTTTTTTTCCGTGTCACTGGAAAATGGACTGGACTGAAACCAAGCCCTCAGCATGTAATTGTCGTTCATGACATTCTAGGTTGTCTTTGTTGGCCTTGGGTATGTACAGAAATGTGGGAATATGTTCTGGAGCACATCTTTGTGTAGAAGTGCCAATAGATTGACCAGGTTGAAAATGGAGAAGGGCCACATCAGATTTTCTTTTTGCTGCTTACAACAGCTATTGCAGCTTAACTTCAACCAAGAGTCAGACACTGAAGACACTCAATGCTATATCAGCCAACAGCTTGAGGTCCCCTGACCATAATATGAAGTGTATTATTCAAAATATGTACTGTAATCAATTAACAAAATACAAGTCCTAGGATACCAGAACAATGTACAAGAATATACTGCAGCATTTGCCAAGCTTACAAATGCCAACCGTTAACTGTAATTTTCTCTTGTTAACTGAAAGTGATGCAATGAAGGGTTATTTACTATGAGGTCATACTGTATCAAGTATGTCCCATTACTTTACAGTGCCAAGTCTTTTCAATAGATTCTTCCCTTTGGAGAGCAGTCCCTTTTTCTTTTTGGAGTACATGTCCAGTGGGCCCCTGATGGGACTGCCAGGGCCAGAGCCAGGGATGTGTGGGCGCACTGTGGTAGATGCGGCTCTTCTAGGCGGACCCGATTTTTCCAATGGAACCTAATGGGAGACCCGTAAGGGACAGTTCAGGGTGTTAAAAAGCCAGCCGTCTCACACCTCAGTACTACTGCCCCTCACTTCGTCCTTTCTGTCTCAGCAGGGCCACCATAGCTTTGAATTCCCAAGTCTATCTCCCTGAACTTGGCAGCTGACATCAATTGCTCAACGCTTAGATGTTGTCCTGAGCACTTGTATACCCTCACTCTCTGTCATGTAGAAACAGCCTTTTAGCTAAGAATAAGCTACAGCAGTTCACAATGTTAGCATATCTTCTATCTACAAATGTACATATCAACCAATTTTATGAAGACATTTTCAAGGATGACTATCAGATACAGGGTCAGTTCCCTTTACTCATGAACAAAAAATACAGTGTACGGTATTGCATTTTGGGAGCAAAAATACATCTCTATCACATTCACTTTCCTTTCTTTTAATATATATTTACTCATTCACTCAACTAGGTTACAAAAACTATTAATATCATAATATTCCTTTTTGTAATCATGAGCTAAAAGGCTCCTTACAATTGCACTTTGGGGTGATGTGTTTCAATTGCAAGATGCTGTAGTCTCTGTAGTCTGAAAATTTGTTACATACCAGAAACTTTATTGTAATGTGTTCAAATAATTCAAAACAAGCCTACACAGTAAATATTTGATCAGTTTATGCAAATAATGACCAGTTTTATGTTTTGTTTTTTACAGTTTTTAACTTTTTAAATCAGGTCACTTCAAAGATGCTTTGACCAAGTCAAACCGCTTTAAAACAATCAACAGAACTTTGGTGTAAACATGTGAATCCTGATTGTATTAATGTAATAATGTTAAGGCTATTTTCAATTCATACACACTCATTTTATGTGATTAAAATGTGTATCTATGTAAAAGGGTCTTGAGGCTGATGTAAAACATTTGAATAACTCAACATTTACTCTTCACTTTTAGACCCTTGAAGTTTGAATAGTCTTTTCTCCTAACTGGATGCACTGCTTCAAACAAGAAGCAAGCTATTGTCTGAATGTCGGCAATACATGTAGACAATGTTTTGATTTTGAGGGATAATTGAGTGTGCAACAATGGCCTTTTAGCTTTCCATGAATTACAGTAGGAAATGTAGTGCAGGAGACGGACATAATCAGGTACAACACTCAGAGAAACAACTGAAGATACCATACTTCTTGTCTAATGCACTGGCTAGGGTTACTATCCTCCACCAACAAGCAGAACTGAGTGTTTTGGGGGAAAAGTGGGAAAAGAGAAGGACAACAGGCATAGCATATTCAAATTAAAGGGATGTGAATGTCATGTTGCATTCCAGAAACTAATGGTACCCATGTCATCTGCATTAGACGAGGGGAGTGTAATATTGGTATCCTCAGTTGCTCACTTACGTGATAGAAACAGAGCCTTTAAGGTGTGAAATGAACACTCTTCTTCTGTTTTGCCAAGCGGGTGTGGAAAAGAAATAAAAAACAAATGCGGTAATGGCATTTCAACATTCTGCACTATGAAAATGGTAAATCACAACACAAAGTAATATCTGATGACACCTGTTATTTAAACAATTGCATTATTTGTTAGACACATTTAGTTTACATATTTACATTTAGTAAATAAATACTTCTGGAGTGATTCTCTGATGGCAACATAGGGTAGGTAAATATTTTGCGTGCTACTGTACAAGAAAGCAATATACAAAACAAGGCTTTCGGGAGCTGATACAAAAGTTGTACTACGCTAGCTGTCTTTATATAAAATCTTCAGGATTTCATGCATCTGGAATATAGAACATGCTGAGCTACAGTCTACATAGTTGATCTCTCAGTACATCAAAACTATTTACTCTATTAGAAATAATTTTAGATCAAACACAATATATTCATAAAGCATCTGTTACAATGCTTAAATATGCATGTGCAAAAAAAAAATCAGTTTTTCAAGACCTTACACAAGAAAGTCCTTACACAGATATCACAGGTGCTTGTCCAACTCTCTTTGAGAATGGTTTATGAATACAATATACCCAAGTATTTTACAATGCATATGTTTCCCCTTTCACAGCAGTAAACATAAAAAATAAAAGTACCTCTGTCAAGTATTAGTTTTAATTTTATTTATTTTTTCTCATAAATCTGAGGACATACTACAGTATTTACAGTGTAATGCTCCAAAGTTCAGAACTCCTGTTGGACTTTGAGCAATGAAACACACACAATCACAGACACATACAGTAACTAAGGGAACTGAAAGAGAGAGGGAACTGAAAGGAGTAAATGGATGACAGAGGGCTAGTACTGCGAAGGAGCGTGTACCCTTTTGGTCTTTATCCGTGCTGGAGTGTCCCGGGGGTATCGCGATGGTGAGTCAGTGAGAAAAACCTCTACGTCGTCAGGCACTTCTTCTAGAAAGTTGGAAGGAACAAGTCCCTTGTGTCCGTTGAGCTCGCCCTGGGGAGTACAGGAAGAAAAAGACTAGGATCCTTGGTGGCCTCTTAATAATAATAAATAATAATAATATTTTTTTTGATGGCGCCTTTCATGGCACTCAAGTTCACCTTACATCAATAAGCATACAATAGGCAGTAAAGCATCAGTAATAAAACATCAATAAAATCACCAATAATACATACAACAGATAAGAGTTAAAAATTAGTTAAAAATCGTGATTGTAGTTTAAAATAAGATGTCTTTGATGCAGTTAAAATGAGTAAGATAGTCGAAAGAGAGTCAGTTTTGAATTCTGTACTGGAATCAAGCATGTTCAAATGTAACGGTTCCTTATTGAACCAAGACAAGGCATGTCTCCTCATTACTATGTCTACTCATTACTATAAATAATACATGAAAACGGACACACTATAAAAATCTATGAAAAATGTTCAGGTAACGCTTTTTATAAATACTGTGTAGTTATAGTGTAGTTAACTCAACATATTTAATGTTCTGTGATAACTGGTTTGTGGTTTTCAAACTTCTTGACTTAAGTTTGTGTATGTGTGGAATTTAGTGAGCAGTTTCCTGTTTTGAACTGATGTGTTGAATATTTTTGATGATAGGACTAGCGGATGTACCACTACTCACATAGTAAAAGCCATCTTCATCTATCTCACCAAAAACTGTTATGACATCACCGGCACAGAATGTCAATTCACCCTGTCGAAAGAAAAAAATAGTTAGGTGGCTTGAGATATATGTATGTGACCTGCTTTGTTTTACTGTTGTCAGCAGTTTAAGCCTGCTGAGGATCTTCCAAAACATGACATCTTTGTGGGGAGTGATGAGTGTAAAATGCTGTGCTTCCTTCTCCAAATCAATGTGATGCATCGTAACTCAAGAGTGTCAATTCAGTCTCGGCAGACAGACTGTTGCAACTGTAAATGCATCAAACGTTGGAACTTTGAAGACAGGATTGCAACACATTAGGGTCGCGCCTATGGGGCTCTAAGAACACACACAAACCAAGCTTAGTTCATAGACACAAAGACCAAACCGAGGAGGGGAGATGCTGGCTCAGGCAATGCATGAGGGGGCTTATGTTCATGACCACCAGGGGGCAACGGGGGTCTGAAGCCCACCTCCTCTACGCACTCCAAACAAACGGGGTGGAAACACACAGTGCAGACAGTAGTGTACCCTCCTCGCCTTCACTCACCTCCTCATTCAGCCTGTGGCTCACATACTGTAACGGTGGCAGTGCCAATAGAAAGGTGAGAGTGAGTGAAACCAAGGGCCACAGATAGAGTACGCCAGAGTCACTTAGATTCCAGCTTATACAAAACTAGCCCGAGTAGCCTGGATCTGTCCATTGATAGTCCAGGGTGAGTATGTGCATGTTTTACATTTAAACAATTTAAAAAGCCTAATCACAATTAGGGATTAATCCTTATTTAATGAAACAGGGGGCACTTGTTAAACTCCTAAAACCCTATCTTTACACATCTAGCTCTCAATTCAGTTTGTCCTCAGAACTGAATTCACACATTGCTAAACCTCAGGGTTTGTTAAATGCCCATTTACTTGTTGTATGTACTGTACTTGGTAGATGACCAATGTAAATGAGAACAGTGCAGATTAAGAAGCGGGAGATCTGGCGCTCCAGTGATTCGGTACCTCGACATCAACGTTAGGAGAGCTCTCTCGGGGATCGTAGTCGTACAGGGCCACCATTCGGTGCGTGGACGTGGGATGCTGTCGCCCACTCCGCCTGTTCCTCTCTGCGGACAGGAGAGGGAGACAAACAGCGGGAGGGTAATCAGTTGCAGTGTCTACACACTATGTGGCGGATGTCGGCTGCCGGCAAGTTAATGTTAATGAAGTACCATGGAAACATGTAAATAAGTCTCAACAGCTTGGCCAGCCATTTCACGTCAACTACGCTTGCCCTACTCAAGGAATTCGGGCCCCATTCTCCGTACGTTGCTAACTGCTACCATCTCACTGTTTAAAGAAAAGAGAAAACATAACAGAGTGACGTATTCTATAGGGGTGGTAGCTCAACATCAATATCCTCTATATAATTCAAATCTCCCCTTTCCTGTTTGGGACAAGGAATTATCAGTAAGTTATGCCTGAAAACAAAATGATTAAGACCAATAATATGTATATTATATGTACGCCTGTTTTGCAGTTCTTGTTCTGTTATTTCCTGCTGTTTTCTGCCAGGGATGTCTGGCCCTGGCTGTTAGAGCATTATTGTTTTTGATGGTTAAGATCATTTAATAGTCTCAGCTGCAGCATGCATTGTTCATGGTTTCGACTCTCTACTTCTTATGTCCTTTCACTGAACACGGCAGCGTGCACTAATCAGACACAAGTCAATCCAGGACTGACTAATCAATCCTGCACTATCCTTCTGAGATAAACATTTACCAGATGTGAAGTCACAAGATGAACAAGAGCCGTCAAACTCCGTCTAATGTTACGTACGGAGAACAGGGCTCAGCCCGACAAGGCTGTCGCCATGTGCACACATGAATGCCTGCCAGGGATGGTGCCTCGACCATTGAAGTCCTTATCACAATAAACATTTCACAGATGATGAAAGATGGTGAATGCTAGAAAAGCACAACAAACCAAAAAATCATGCTAGGGGGAGCGGGCGGAGGGCAGAACAAGCATGACTATACACAGACCTCTCTTGGACTTTCTGGACCTGCGATTTATTGAGCGGCCATCTTTGAAACGGTCGCAGTTCACTTCATAGGAGAGCAGAGGAAAAGAATCAAGAGGGGAGAGTATAGGTAAAAGGGAAATAATAGTTTTTATTCGAGTAATATGAAAAACAACAAAGCGTAGAGCTAGCCAGGCGGGCACGAAGGGTTTAGAGCAAAAGAAAGATAAACGGGAAGAAAGTACATAAGCAAGAAGCGGCGTGTTACCTAATTTCTCCACAGGAGTGTTGAGCGGGAGGAAGCCCTGTTGGAGCAGCTGGTCCATCATCTCGTCGTCCTCCGTCTGAATCTCAGACACCATGTTGCAGGGGATCAGACCCACGCGGTCGCGGATCTCCGCCCTGTAGAACCCGTCAGTGTCTTTGTTCCCAAACACCTGAGAAAACACACGTATGTCTCAGGGGACAGATGTGCAGTCACACACAAAGTCCCTCTATGAATTAGGCTTAAAAGCCCACTACACCGTCTACCTACTGTACATCCTGCAGTTCACCTTATGCTAACTGATGAATTACACCATGTGTAATGTGTAATGACACACCCACACCAGATGTAGTAAAATAGTGGGTATGAAATGTGTACCCTGTATATATCTAAATGGAAAAAAAAGTTAATTTTCACAGAATTTATCGGTGTCAATTGACAGAATAATTGTAAGAATTGTTGCCAGCAGCTAGGTCAAATGGATAGGAAGGGTCCAAGCCACTTTAATGTGAAAACAACAAAACAAAAAGTCCTGCATTCCTGGACATTGTCACTATCCAAAGAACTTCCAGATACAGCAGGGGAAAGGTGAATCAAGGAACCTTGATGATCTGGCCCTCCTTAAAAGGCAGCTCCTCGTCGGCGGCGTCAGGGTTTGGGGACATGGACAGCGGGTCGTAGTCAAACAGAGCCACGAATATGCGGGTCAGCTCCTCGGGTTCTGACTCCTCGTAGTACTCGGTGGAGCGCCGCCGGTGGCCGTGCCTGCGCCCGCTGTAGCCGTCTGAAAGACAGAAGAGGCCTCTGCTGCTATTACCAGCCTTGCACATCCACACTGGCTGTAGGGGCAATGGGAGCAGAACACTTAGGTTATAGCTGACAGGGGAGAGGGCAATGAGACACTCAAGTGAAAATAGAGCCACAAAGTCCGATTCTTCAATTATACTGCGTTATAATGTTAAGCTCCTTCTTTTTTTTTTAACCGTTAGCTAGCAAAGCTAACATCTTAGCGGCAGGGTTCTTTATTGACGTGTGTCTGATTGCTGGCATGACAGTCCCTTAGCGTTACAGTACAACCCATTTACAATACCTCAGGTGCACACAAGGAGACGGGACACGAGACAGGGAAGACAAGGTCAAGTGAGGTCTTCTGGGCGCCAGGACAAAACAACAGTCATGCACATTGAGGAGGTGTAGAACATTTGCTGTTCACTGCCTTGTCACACAGAGGCTGACAAACACGCGCATGCATGTTAACGACGGGGGAGGGAGGCAGACATTCAAATATCAGGATAGAAAAGGGAGGTAGGGCAGAATCCGCATCTGCAGTAACAAAAACAACAACAAAAAGGCCAGAGGTACATTCGCAAGAGAACGTAGGAGCTCAAATGGACACATGGCCACAGCGGTTCCTCCCTGGACAGATATCAGACCGGGGGGGGCAGGGAGGGGGAAAGTGGTGAAGTTGATATCGGTTCCCCATGCTTTGATGGATCACCACGTTCAATCAAATGTCCCGATGGCAGAGGGGTGGACTCTCAGCCGACACTCAACTTAACACGTTTGGGTAAATTGATTATGTCCCGACTTTGATGGCAGAAACCCTTTATTTGATTTCCATGGCAGCGAATTGGGTGAATTGTGTGATGGAGCGATGCCGGGCCAGGCAAGAGTGCACTAACTGATACCCAATAATGCCTCTTTCCTTCTCACTGTACTGTACAGGTCATGCAGAATAAACAGCGAAGAGAGCTCTGCTAGCACTGAATGACAGCAGCAGGGAGAGGAGAAGGATAGGGCTTGGTGAGGAGAAGGTTAGATATGGATGGATAGGATAGGAAGGGTGGGGGTGGGTTGGTTGGAGCTTTCGGGTACATACATAGAAGGGGATTCTCATTCTCCAGCCACATAAGGAACGGGAATAGTGGCCATCTTGTCTTCCCCAGTCAGCGTGGTCAGCTATGCTAGGCTAAACACATGAGCTAGTAGAAAAGGGCCCCCATTCGCTTAGGACACCACTGCATGTGCTTTGCCCTTTGTCTGCCACAGTGGAGGTGAATTGTCATCTGGAAAGAGGCTGCGCCACATACCATATTGATGCTCTGACGACACAGAGCGGCATTTCCTGCGGCGAGCTACACTGCCATAGTAAACATCCTCCTTGACAGGTGAGAGGTTCCCCTCACTCCCCTCACTGTTACTGTCCATGGTGATCTCTACAGAAGACACCAATCACAACGTTACCGTCAGAGACCCCCCACCCCCCTTCCCCCACCGGCACACACACACACACACACACACACACACACACACACACACACACACACACACACGCGCGCGGCTCTACCCATTGTGCGCGTTCAGTCACGCTGAGAGGATTGCGTTTGGAGAAGGTGAAGGGCGGGGGGGGAGGGGAAGGGGGGTTACAAAGCGCACCATGTTTTACTCTGGAGTCGCTCGAGCAGCGCAGCGATTGGCTGCCGTGTAAAGACGTTAAACGCACATTTAATACACACACAGATGTGGGAGAGCATCTAGGATACCTTCCTCACCAAACTGCACGGGGTGAAGGGTGGGGGGTGGGGGTGGATTAAGAAATACTGCCACCGCGAGGACCTACGTTGGTTGTTTTGACGCTCATGTGTCTACAGCTCGGGGGGGAACACTGTAAATACAGCCAACATCAGTGCCCCCCCCCCCTCTCTAGAGGGTACCCAGAGGGTCGTTGGTGACCTCACTAACCAATGGAAGGGATGGGCCGGCGCTGAGGGGGAGTGCCAATGTGAACCGGCCTCCTCCCCGAGTGGTCCAGGCGATTGTTCCGTTCATGTGATGGTGAGTTCCCAATGATCTTTAGAGCAAGAAACAATACACAATAGGTTAGTACCGCGTCCCTGGCCGGCAAGAAAAAACACATTAAGAACATTAAAACCAACCCCAAAAACATGAAAAAACAATTACAAAACAATAACAGACCATAAGAGCAAATGATGTGGCTTCCATTTGTCCTTAGGGAGGCAAAACAAGAGAAATGAACAAATAAAACAAATAGGAAAACCCAATAAACCAAAGCTCCATCAACACAAGTGAATTAAATCAACCCCCAACACAACAACGTGGACTTAAGGGGTTAGGCAGGGTCAGATGTTTAGCTAAAGACCATTTGCTTTGTTTGTTTTGTTCTGTGCATGTCAGCTCATCCATCCAACAGTAAGCACGTGTCAGCACAAGAGAGAATGGGTATGATAGATTAAAAAAAGTGGATGAGGGGGTTAGAAATGAACAAAAACTGTAGATTAATTAATATAACATACTTTATTGAGCATAACCATTATAGCTCTATCCTGGGGGCCACTATACTACTGACTAAGGACTAAAAGCCTGACATATGAGAGCCTTGATGCAGAGAGAGAAAGAGAGAGAGAGAGAGAGCGAGAGAGAGAGATGTTAGTTAAGAAAAAAATATGAAGTCAATGGACTGAGGGCTGAGATAGAGTAAATAAGCGCTAGCAAGACATTACTTGTTCTGCCACTATTTGTTAGGGAGAGACAATGAGGGGCAGAACATGCAGATCCCAGCATGAAATGGAGTGAGAGGGTTGCAGTGCCTGCAGCTTGTGGGTGAGTGTGTGTGTGGGGGGATGAAGGCTAACAACACATCCCCATGCACTGCACAGAGAGACGCCCGCTTTCCTTTTAATGAAACTTTTTACCCCCTCTGAGACATGAAAAACCAAAACGTAGTTAAATGGCCTTTAGGTAATCAAAAGCTTCACTTTGAAATCCACCCGACGTTCTAGTTACAAGCAAACCAATACACAACAAAAGAAAACATTGAAAAAGAGAGCTGTGAACGTGTGAAAACATCGCAGAATATAAAGTAACAGAAAAAAAAAACATTTAACAAATTACTAACTGAAAGAAAGGGGATACCCGTAAAGGAAAGAAAGACAGTTAAGAAAACAGAATGGCTGCTGCTTGCTCATGGAATGTACAGCGGAAAGTCTGAATCACACACCAGCGATGGGTCCCGGTTGAGTCTGGACATAGACTGGGCCCTAGGCTCCCTGTGGGGACTGTAATAGTCCCTGTCCAGCTCGTTCAGCCGGCCCTCGCTCAGAGCTCCCTCCCTGGAGTAGCTCCTGGCTCCGCCCCCCCGGCCAGGCCCAAAGTGCTCCCTGTTCCTGAAGTCTCCCGTGTGAACCGAATTGCCAGTGGGCGCCTCGCAGAAGTCCTCCTCCATGCTGCACTGGCGGGTCAGAGTTCTTCTGCGACCCATGGCCAGGGCCCGGCGCTCCACGGGCCCCTCGCAGTGGATGATGCGGACGGGGCTCCGCATGGGGCTGCCGTGGGTGTAGCATCCCCGCTGGCCCCGCCCCAGCGAGCCCTCCTCCTCGCTGCCGCAGTCTAGCCCGCTGTCGGGACTCTTTGTGTTCTGGCGGTTGGGCCGAACCAGGCCACGCTCGTCCACGGTGTATCCGTAGCGGCCCTCTGTGAAGCGGGGGTAAGAGCGCTGGCGCTGCAGGCGGTGGGTGTTCTTGCCGGAGGACGGGTGGTGGTGGTTGAGCGTGCGGGAGTCCTGCTGAAACGAGTGGGGGCTCCGGCGCTGAGAGTGGGGCGTTCCCCCCGGGCGCCCTCCCTCCTCGAAGCTGCCCAGGCTGTCGTCACCGTCGGGCTCCTCCTCGGCCACCTCGGGGATGCTGTGGAGCCGCTTGCTGCGGAGCGACTTCTGCTTTACCACCTCCCTCTGGAGGTCCCAGCAGTCTCGCTCCTCGGCCAGGTCCTGACGTCTGTAATACGCCTTCAGCCCACCACCCGCGTTTACACAGGTCATTGACATTCAGTTCAATTCAGAAAGTTCAGTTTAGAATTGGGTTTGTGTGGTTTTTGGAGTTTTTTTTAGAACAGGCAGGAAACAACACAGTGCGTGAATAGAAATAAATAGGGGAAAAGACAAAATAAAGACAGAATTAGTTATTTGTGACAATGCATTAAGACATGCAGTCTCATTCCGTGAGGAGGAAATGGCATGCTATGAACAGGAATCTGCTGAGAGCCTAACTGCTATCATTTATAGAGGGCGACAGTGGGAAGGAGAACTAATATTGATAAGAGATAAATAAAGAAAAAAACCTGTAGAAGAAGACATGCCACAGATGAGGAATGAACAAACTGAAATGAAAGAAAAGCCTTTGCAGTGTTTATGTTCATACCAAATTAACAATGTGATGTCACATAAGGTCCTGTGTAACCATTTAATATATACTTAAGCATGGCAAGTATTATTTCAACTATTACCATTCAGTGCATATAGAAATCTTAACATCTATGAAGAAATTAACAGATTATAGTAATTCACCATTTGTTTAATGTAATTTTCAGCCTCTGAAATGAATTGAATCGATATTATGGGATGTGTAATGATGTTTAAGACTGATCAAATGTCAGTAATAGATCAAATAAATGTAACATTGGTGTAATTTAACAGATTAAATACACCAATAAATACAGTTGTTAAACACCACGTGTAACTGTACAGAACTTAGTTGACAAAAATAAGAAATCTCTCTTAACTCTATACTGATGGCAGGCTTATACTTGTTTAAGTATAAGCCTGCCATGTTACATGTTGGTTCATGGTCAACACTTCACAAACACGTCAATAAGAAGTGGGCCACTATTTCCCCACACATAACACATATAATCTTTGCTAGTACACCATGTATGGTTGACCATACAATCACACTTAACCACAGACCAAATGAAGACAGGAGCCTATAATGACAAGTTAAACATCTACTATGTTGACAACAGAGAAATTAAACATCAGGACATGGAACAGACATAACCAAAAATGAATAAATCCATTTAAGTACTCACTTAAATGAGATTCCCATATGTACTTGATATGCCATGACACTTAAAGTGATATTGAACTTTTCGTAAACCCCTGACTTCCCTACCTCAATACAAGTCCCCACGCTGGTGATGTATTTAAAGGTCCAATTAACAGTTGTCAAATCTGGACCATATAGTGAATCTCCATCTCATGTTAGTATACATGATTTAAAACACATTTACAATAATACAGTATGTACAGTGTGTTTTTATGTTTTTTAACACTTTTTTTTTGGTGTTGCCAGCTCACCTATTATTGTTGCTTCTGAAATACATACTTTTAACGGATCTACAGTACGAAGCTGGTTTTTATTGGTATGCTTTCTGAAGTTTCCTTAGACAAAAAAAAAATCGAATTGTTGTAGTGTTTAAGATATTTAAATATCCCCATTCTCAATCATCTTCCAAATTCAATATACCAGCAGACACCTGCATTGTACACAGACATGTTAGAAGTATGTTTCTGAGATACGAAGGGCCCAGAGGTAGTTCTTCAGTTTATTGCATCAGCATGTGGACTGACATTGAGGTAAGGAAGCAGTATTTAATATTGAATAGTATTTAAGTATGTATTTAATAAAAGTTCAATATCACTTTAAAGTACATTTCAGTTTGTTGACATATTCAAGTATAACATTTTGTGTAGCATTTATCATTAACAGATGTGACATTTACACAAGGCAATATTACAGGGCAAACAAGAACATGTTTATATTGTATTTGTGCTTTTAATTTACAGTCTCTCCTGCATGCTGTACGTGTATATATAGCCATTCACATGAGCTTAGCATTACAATGAGTAAAGCAGGGCTAACACAAGGCCATGGGGGCGGCTCAGCCAGACAAAGCCACGTGGGCCTGGGTGTAGAGCCTACTGTATGTGGTTCCACAGATGGCATTCCTTCCCTCCTCCCCTCCCCTCCCACCCAGCTTGGACACTACAGACAGGGGAATACCGGGTGTTTTGAGGCTACCTTGAGCGTGTTGTGAGAATTGATGCTGCGTCTCCGGCCCTCCTCCAGCTGCATCTCGGAGTAGAGGTCCTCCTCGTCCTCCTCCATGATGTCAGACAGGTCCGAACCACGGCTGCTCTCTGTGTGGTAGTCCTCACTGTGGCTATAGTGGTGGTGATGGTGCTGGGGGAGGCAGAGAGAGATTGCACCCAGACAGAAGCAAAAGAACCAATGACCTCATTTACCAGAGTATATTCATTGAATTTTAATCTATTTAATCCTTTTAGATTAGTTTGGCTTTTAACACTGTCAGCCCCAGCATCCTAATAAAACACCTTAAAACTCAAAAAACTTGGTTTGTGTAACTGGTCGACAATGAATCCCCCCATATCATTTAATCTTATCTATCTTATATTTCCAGAACACTGTTAAGACTGGCGATTCGTCTTTCTTTGTCAGCCTCGCCGGCAGGGGAGCCCTGCGGTGGAATTGTAGCACTAAATTCTCTCTTTCTTAACTCATACCCCCCACCCTTCCAACAATATATTATCCAGAAATAAAACATCTCCATCCCCTGGTGTGCTGATAAAGCACAGTTGAATTCATTCAGCTAGAGCCTTTTCATAGAATTAAGTGATGCATACGCTACTGTTTGCCAGCTGGCTGGACAGCTGGCTTGTTCCTTCTGGTAAGTACCTGTCTGCCCAGCTCTGAGCCTCTGAGGAACTCATCCACCGAAGCCCCTCTCCGCCTTGCGTGGGGAGAGTCGTAGCCGTCTTCCTCCTCGTCAGAGTTCAGTGGATGCAGAGCGTTGCCCCGCTCGCTGAAGATGTTTCTCTTCTCGGCCTGACAAACGATGCAGACACACAGACTTCTTCAGACACTTTTCTTTAGCATTATTATCTAAATACTGTATCTCTGGTGTTGTACCTTTGCATGACTCCCACTTTGAATGGATGTTAAAAAAAGCCATGCTGTTTCTACCGTGCTTTAATGCTTTTGCTACTATGCTGTATGTGCAATACTTCAAATTCAGCAGCAGTGATTCCTAAACATGTTAAGTCTTGGGACCCACTCTTTGGCTAAGCAGGGGGTGGGCAGTCTTTAAGCACCTACCCGGTTTCCCTCAGCGAACACTCTCTGGGCAGCTTCCCTGGCCATGGCCTTGGCAATGGTGTTGGGGATGGGGACTCCCTGAGGCTGTGGCAGGATCCTCTGAGGAGAAGGGGAGCGGTGCTGCTGGAAATGGGGGGGCTCCAGGATGTGTCCGCGCATGGGGGGCAACGGGGAAGGGGAGCGCTCCCAGGGCAGCTGGCCCGGCCGCAGGCCCGCCTCATGGTCTTTGGTATCTGGCTCTCTGGCACTTATTGAGGGCTTGGACTTGGACATAGGGTGGGCCGGGAAGTGGGGCTGGGGGTGCGGGGGGGAGTGGCAGACAGGCTGGGTGTGGGGCTGTGGGTGCGGCAGCGTGTGGGGTGGCTGGCCGCGGGGCAGGGGCTGCACCTGCGGCTGCGGGTGATTCGGGGGGTAGGTGGAGGGGTAAGGCGGGTGGGTTTGGGAGTGGGCCGGGTGGGGCATGCGGTGCGAGAGGCGCGGGGAGCCCAGGAGGTTGTGGGGGATGACGGCCACCGGCGAGTCCTGGGACTCTCCTTGTGCCGACAACGTCCTTACAATGATCTCCCTCGCCTCCAGACACTGGATCCTGTTAAGCTCCACGCTCACATAGTCCGCCGTAGGGTACAGCACCTCTGCTATCTGGGGACGCACGGATACGACGCACGTCTTTAGCCAAGGGCATTTTAGAATAGAAGCTCTCAATAGAAGCAGCTAGATTGTGACACTTTTGTCATTGGGCTGTCTATTGTGTTTGTGGCGCTCTAATTTATAGCGATATGGAAATGCCTTCTAAGTTTTTTAGATGTGTTGTTGCTATGTATGGGAACATAAAAACTTAGCAAACAGAATGTTTGATTATAGCAACCCCTAGTAAGTGAATCCAGTGTTACAAACATGTTTTTGGTTTGAAACTCCGAGAGTGAATGCACCTCCTGTGTTTCGCATTCCTCTCTACTCCTCCGCCTAAAGAGCTCTTAGGCTCACATCATTCTCTACCCTCCTTCCCCCTACAGCCACGCGCAGTGAACTGGGGTGGACATTTCCAATACCGTGGGCGCCATAAAGCAGGAGGGTACCTCCTCCTAAGATAACTGGGATCTAGCAAACTTATCTACAGTAGTTTAAATGAAACTGATAGTGTTTGTTCTATGGCTATATCTTCATAGTGGATAGATAAGAAAATAAACACATTACACATTATCTCCAGCAGATGGCAATAGACTCCTACTGTCAAATAGTATTTACTTGCACTAAAAGCTTATTTCAAGCACTTGAAAATCCCTCAGAATATGGGGGTGGGGGGGACCAGATTGAGAACCACTGTATAACAAAATGTTTGCTGTATACCTTTTGTCCCTTTGTGCACACGGCATAGCCGATCACACTGGCTCCGTTGGAGGTTCCTGCAGGTGTCAGAGAAGGGGGCTTCCATCGTACCTGCAGGACGCCCGGCGTCTGACCAACCTGGACCTGCACCTCCTGAGGAGGGAACGGGGGCCCTGGGGAACACAATACACACACTGGATAAGGAGAGAAGAAAGTAAACAGTATGAAAATAGTTAAGCTATATCAGGTATTGTGGGTCAAATGAAATCGTTGCCTGCCGACTACATGATACTACATAGAAGTTAACAAATAAAACTCTATCTATGTATTATCTCATTAGCAAGGTACCAGGACAATGTTATAGGTAGCATAGGCTGGGTGTGAGTGCACATATAACATATTTTGTAATTTGGAAAACATTAGTCTCATTTTACTGGAATGAACAAGTCCATGTGATAAGACTGTATGACATAATCCTGTATAATCCGTATTTTTCTATACCAAAAATGCATGGAAATTATTGCACGATTACATAATTTGAATGTGTATATTTCTATATTTGCAAGTTTGTATTGCCTACCAGTAAATTGTTTGACTGTTGTTACACCTTTTGTTCTATATTATGTTATTCTGACTCTCGTCTGGAACACAGATTATAGCAGTAAAGCCTCAGACAGGACCTGGCCAGGAAGACAAGACTCAGAGGGTAGACAGTCTGTTCAGTATATCCAGTCCAATTAACTTCCCCCACAGGCTGTGATATCACAAGGTGCACAGCTTCTAACATAGTTGAAACTTTTAAATTGACATTTCCCATACAAAGGGGAGCTCACAGTCAAGCTGTGCTATGTGGAGAGATCACTAGCACGGTGCATGTTGGTTTCATGTGCATGTTGGTTTCAACATTGCAGGTGGAAATCCCTTTTATAAATAAAAAAAAGTTAAAAACACGTTTGTAATAAAGAAATGCGTAAACAACACCAAAGTCACATTTCTACTAATGTATACTAATACACTAATATAATATGTTCTCAATCTAACATGAGAATCTTGAATTACTGTTCATTTAACATTCGTTTTAAAATCATGAATGTTTACTTGCAAACAATATATTACCTTCAGGTAATACTGTATATTGGTTGAGAAAAATAAGTGTTTACCAGCATTCCATCATTATTACTCAATACTAGGTGTGGCAATGTCCTCCTCCTAGATTCTTATTCACAATATTCTACAGTGTCCAAAAAAACAATTTGCTGTTATCACAGTCTGTCAATGCCGCCTGCATACCAACCAACACGAGCCATCTGTGCCAGTGCTGCCGGCGCCTCGCAGTCACACAGTCAAAGTGAACAGACGCAGTCCGCAATATCTCAGAGGCGCAACACACAGCTGTCTCTGACAACCTTCACCAAAACAATCTTAATCACATTTCTACACCGAGTTTGGTGCTTTGCTTAAGTTCCTTATGAGCGCAGTGATGAGAATTAAAGTTTCATTAACCCTAGACACAGACAGTGCACAATGATGTCAAGGCAGGGAACCGCATGTTCTTGTGGCTAATATTTATGCAAATAATACATCAACAGAGATGGAGAAAGAATAAAGGCTTCTTTAAAGAACAATACACTGTGAGAATTCCCAGTTGGCAGCAATCCTCAAACTGTGACACAGAGGCCGTTTCAGGTGTCGCTAATTACCATGTTCAATAGCAATCGCTTAATGAACTCCCACTCAGCATGTCCGCTGGCTGCAGACCATCTGAGCGGACATCAAAGTCGTCAATTTAGAGAGAGCACTGGAATCACATGACAAGACAGGGGCTATGGGGCAAGTCATGTAATTGTTGTCTTCATCTGAGGGAAGGAGACACATTCCCTGTCATTGAAAGCTTCTAAAATGCCCTCTTTAGCTTATCGTGCACAGCTATGCCACTATAAGGACACATCCCCCAGTGTTCCCTTTGACGAACGTCCATCCAGACGACACTGCTGCTGAGTCCCAGCTCCATCTGCCTACCCAGTCTGCCCACATCTCATCGAACATCTCCTCTTCCAGAGGGCTTAGTCACGTTTAACGCAGGCGCCTCACTTTGTTTGTACAGGCATCTAACTGGACAGCAAAACACACCGCCGCCTGTTATACTGTTGGCTGTGAGAGCCTCAGTTAATTATTGCATTCATTTCCATTTTCATTGTGAAATTATTTTTGTGGCAAGAAAGCCAGACTGTGAGACTCCGTGTTAATGTTGCTAGCACCAGCCAAACGGGCGGGAGCCTCATGGGAGAAGAATCCCCAAGATACACACATAGACACGCAGCTTTGTTCAACGAAAGCTCTCCGGACATCTGCTCATTATACATGTCTCATTGCTACTTTAACTTTACATTGCTTTTATCACATTTATATTTCACAGTAAATCCTTGAGGGGCATCCAAAAGTGGCTGGGGATATGTGAAAACAAGTCACAGATGTTTGTCAGGTTCACATCTGTAGACGTCAATGGGCACAACGCTTGCCGGTAAAGAGAAATAAATAGAATGCTATGTTAAGAACTGCCAAACGTTTTTCATAGAAAATTATAGTTTTTTTTTCCCATATGTCCGAGTAAAAGTAAAAAAATATAACAGCAAGAACATAAAGAGAGAACTACAACAGCAGAACTACAATCCATTTTCATCATGAGAAACATACAACTAAGCCCATACAGAACCTGAATGAGGGATTAAACGAAAACGACATGTTTGGGAAAGCTGACCTGCGGGCTGGGTGCAGAACTCCACGGAGATCTCCCTCTTCTCCCTCTGGTCGAGCGAAAGCTGCCACGGCACCTGGTGCGGACGCGCCACCACCTTCACCTTATAAACTGTCATGGGCTTCAGGTTGAAGAACTGGTACTTGTAGCCGCCCGCCTTGACCATGTCATACTCCGCGCCGTTGAGGAAGATGGTGTGGCTGTAGTTGCTGTTGCTGGGCATCCAGGAGAGCTCGGCAGAGGCCTGCGTGATGTTGTCCACCCGCAGGTAGAAAGGGGCCACCGCCACGTCCTTGCCCACGAGCAGCGTGCACCGCAGCTCGTCAGACGGGCCCCGGTCCGTGATGCTCTGCACTGAGATGCGGTAGGTGCTGGTGGCCAGGTTGAGCTTCTCTATTAGAGACTTTGTCCTGCCCCCGAAGGGGACGCTCATGCGCACCTCCTTGTCCACCAAGACGTTGTAGCCGCTGATGCAGCCCCAGCCAGGGGGCACCACGGGCGGGTCCCAGCCCACGATCACGCTCTTGGCCAGCTGCTTGATCAGGGTGATGCGGCGGGGGTAAGGCACGACGTCTTCGCCCACCTCGTCGACGCTGACGTCCAGGGTCCCTGTGCCATTGCTGCAGGTGCCCAGCAGGTCCATGCCCAAGGTGCTGGAGCTCAGACAGTCCAGCTTGCTGTCCGAGAGCAGGTCGCTTATGTCAGTGGCCAGACTGGTGCTGGTGCCACTGCTCGGGCCCGTGCCAACACCCAGCCTCTGAGAGGACAGGCTACTGTGGTTGAGGTAGCCAGGTTCTTTTGTTGCGTCCCGGTGCTGAGATGAGGGCATCTCCTCATCCTGGACAAAGTCCACAAAATTGGAAGGGACAAGGCCCTGCTGTCCGTCCAGCAGCTCACCTGTATAGGGTATAGAGAAAACAGAAGATAAACAGAGGGCTGATGTAGCTGTGATGAAGAGAATGGTGAGATTAAAGAAACTCAGCTCAGACCTTCATAAAAGCCATCCTCATCCATAGTCCCATAAACGTAGAGGTACTTCCCTGCCACCAGGGGGAGCTCTGCTTCAGGATGCTCATTGGGCCCATCATAAGGATTATAGCTATAAAGACAACACATGTACGTATACAGTAATGCAGCTGTCAGGAATATGTAGTGCTATTTTACACTAATTGAAAAGATAACTACCCAGCCAAGCATTTAAAAACAAATCTGGTGTGCTTGTATGTAAGGGGGAAAAAATAAAAAAATATTTGCTGATTCCTGCTTAAAAGTATTTACTTTTTTCAGTAAAAATGGGACAGCTAAATACAGACTGAGAGGAAAGCACTTGGCTTTCTTTACATATTTGTGTTCTGGGGATTCCAATTATTTTTTTCTGCTGACAGGTAATTTTCTGTGTGCGAGAGAAACACCGTCTCATTATTAAGCTGGGAGCTAAACGCTCTGTGGGGCAAAGAAAATAACTACTTCACACAAGGCCTGACAACTCTGGACCATTGAGCAGAAAGTCCATTTAAAAAAATAAGGCTCAGGATTTTCAGCAGCCTGTCCTATTGATTATCACAGGAGTACGGCGGGCCTAGTCTGCATTCGCTACCTGTAGAAATATTCTTCAGCATATTCATTTATCCCTAATTACTCCAGGGCCCTGAGTAAGTGGTTGGCCCTGCGGCCTAACAGAAAGGGGAACAATGCGAATTGACTATATCAAATATTAACTTTTATACTGCGGGTTTGATACATTAACAGGGCTCCTGTTTTGCACACAAGCAGGCTAATTCAAAATGTATCCATTACAATACAAAGATTTGAAAGAATTATGATGAAATTCTGAAAAGTATGAAACAAAACTTAAATTATTCATCCATGCATCTTATAAAATTCAGTTTGAAAACCTCGCTGTGTGTTTCAGTACAAACATAACAAGCTGAAAAGGGATGTGTAAGGGAATGTCAGCATGCATACCTGTAACGAGCAATACACAGGCGAACCTTGCCTGTGAACCTCGGTTTGGACCTCGTGGCTGAGCTGAGGTCTTTCTCCATCTAGTCAAGAAAATAAACAGTCTACGTGTTCAGAGTATTGCTCGAAATCAATGTTTCTCATTCAACTTTTATTCCCCCACAGACCTTTGATATGTAAAACCTTGAGAGGCAAAGTGTAGAAGTAAATAGATTTTGTCTAAATGTGAGAAAAGCAGAACAGTGGCCGGAATGTCTGTATATGCTTTTATCAAATGTTAGTGTGTCTAGGCATTGGATTGTAATGATCCGATCTGGATGCATGATTCAATTAGAAACGTAATAAGAGCTTTGCTTATACAATGTGTCTACAATGTGAGTGGGGGCCTAGGTCTGTAAATATGGACAAGATGACAAGACCCACCTCAGAGAGGAGAACCCGCCCAGGGCTGCTGCCTCGACTGCGGGTGAGGAATGTTGGCTTGACAGAAAGGAGCTCAGGCTTGTCCCCGCTGATGTGATGCGGTCGGATGAACTCGGTTATCAAAGACCTGCTCACTGACGTCTCATTGCCTAGGAAAGAAGCAAACAAACAAGCAATGATGCTCACATGGCAGAGTGACAGACAACAGAACTGTACCAGATTAAAGCAGATTAAGAGCTCATTACTGTGTATAACAAGAGAAAAGAAACAAAATAATACAAAACTGTTTGGGGGGGATTTATCCACTAGAAAATACCCTTGCATAATAAGCCTTAGCTTTGCGTTTACTCATAATTATTTTGTGGTGTCACTTTCGATTGTGTCCACTGTTTATAACACCTCATTGTTTCCTACTGTATGCGAATTATGATATATTAAATAAAGTTAGGAAAAATATTCCAAATATTCCAATGCAAATATGGGCTGTAGGCTTAACAAAAATGTACATAGACCCAAGATGAAACTCATTACTATGCTGTTGGCATGTTGGGTACACAGAGCCAGAAAACACAGAACAAGCCCTGGTGGCCAACGGCTATTTCTCACTATGATTGATTATTTCATCAAGTCTTGTGTTTATTTCAATGTACATCACAACTGTTACCTTTCAGAATTCCCATTACACACGACTTGATTGTTTATCTGGGCACGCGCCATGACATAGTTCCTCTGCAGTACATATTTACAGCAAAGAGCTTTCAACTGACTATAATACCACGTTTATTTACTAGGGCAGAGCTTCTCTAATAGTAGCTAACAACAGTAGCTAACTAAAAGATTTAGTTTTCATTTTACAAGATATTCTCCACCTAAAAAATGTCACAGCCTCTTTGGTAAAATGATGGGAAGCGTAACAATTAAACAGTTTAGGGAATATTATCAAAACTACTGCCTGCCGTATAGTATTTACTTACCGGTCACCATTTTATAGAACTTTTCAGAAGCAGTTAAGCAACCGTCTAATATAAATTGATTTTTTTTCAACCACACCATCTACACAGCATTATAGGAAGAAAACCCATAGTTCAGTGGTTGTTGACTCACCTTTCCCTAAGGGGGCAGCCAATCCATTTAGGAGCTGGGACAGGGATTTGTTGGGCGAGCCGGGGGATTCGCACACACTTAAGGTTTCAGTGCTGAGGATGTCAAACTTTCCTGCCTGTAGCCGGAACTTCTCCAGCTCTTTGGACAGGAGGTTGAACTGTTCACTCTGAGTCCGGCATTTCTCCTCCAGCTCACGGACTTTGGCCTGATGATGTAATTGGGTAGCAAAGAAAGCAGGAAAGAGAGACAGAGGAAAAGAAAGGAGGATAGAGAGAAAGAGAGAGGGGGGGGGTGCGTAGAGAAAAAGCAACCCAAAAAAGTGACAAAAAGGAAAAGAAATAGTAAGGGAAAAGCAAGCAAAGACTTCATGCTAATGCTACGTACACACATAGGGACATGTATGTACATACGTACGTACTGCACGTGATAAGTCTACCATCTACACACATAAAATGTGACATGGGAGTTTGGACTTGGGAACATATACTGTACGAATCACTCAATACAGAGAGACACTCCCTAGACACCTTAACTACTCACAGTATGCAAATCACATGCAAGACTACAGTTAACGCACATGATTCTAAGGAGTAGCCTCCTGCTACAAGGAATTACAGTATGCATACCAAAAACTGCACTGTGTTCAAAGCGCGGGAAATGCTCCTCAACTTCAGTGCACATAGACAGTGAAATAAAGGCAAGAGTCATCAGGAGGAATGAAACTGACAGTTGGAGCAACAGTAATTGAGCAAGACACCGAAGACTCATGCAGCCACACTCTCCTCGGGTTTGCTAAGTGAAACACACTCCCCCCCACCCCATTCGCCTCTTTGAACATACTGTAATTGCATGGGCAGGCGTCGTGGAAATTCCAAGCGCTTGTGCAGGATTTCCTCTGTAGCTAAATAGAGGTTTGTTGACATCCAGCACTTAAAACACCACGGAATCCTTCAACCAGATGATACGATTTAAACCCGACACACAACAATGCGTTCGTGGAATTTTCAGCTCTGCCCAGTGCACAGCAATGCCTGCCGCACTATTTTCTGCAATGATCTGGTAGGTCACAGGGACAGCATTTCATGCATAGACGTTAGTGTTTGACTTAGCATGAACATGCTATTAGAGGAGGGTGACCTCCTGCGTTTGCGAATTAGTTTAACACACAGCTTATCGGCATCATACAGTTGTCAACTGTATGACGAATAGACACCTTGTGGAACACATGCCGGAGAGCACACATGCAGCTACAATGAAAAAAAGGATCACATTAATCAGCTCTGTGATCCTTAGGTTTTCACCACAACACACAAAGTCAGCTTAAGTTAAGTTTTTAATAACCAGGAAATAATTTCACAGATCATGGCTAAAATTGAAAGACCTGGAATTAACATTATTGTCAGACCATTGCATGTAATCTGTTGAATACTATAAGCAAAGTAATGTCTTCTGATTATTAAAAGCAATATTCTGTTTTTGTTTTTCAGTGTGTCGTGTTTTGAAATTATATATTGAAATATATTATTGTTCTGAGGTGGTTGGCCACTTCTGATTGAGCCTATGCATGTACAATCTACTATATGCTAAAAAAGACTGGTTAAATATACTGTATTTAAAGTGGAGCTGAAATAAATAAATATCAATTTGCACAGCCTATTCACATTGAAAAGAACATTACACTTTGTAAGGAAGGATTTCGTTTTTTATGCTTTAGAAGAGGCCACCACCTTATGCCTCTAAACAGCTCTGGTGAGAACACTGGTAGAGGTGAGAATGTGTCTGCTTATGGGAAGCAGGCTCCACTGTATGCAGACAGCACAGCAAAAGTATTAAAAACGTATTAAAAAATTTAATAAAAAAGAAAAGCACTTTTTTCACTAAATTAGTTCATTCTCAAGATGTCTTTTGCCCTTGTTGTGTTCTACATACAAAACACGAGCAAATATATAATTACCATATGTACCATTGATGTAGGTAAAAAATCACGTTTTTAAGAAAATGAACGACAAAATGTTTTTTTTTTCCATACTCATACTTCCTGGGCCATAAAAACGAATAGGGTACAGTATATCCAATGGACTGTACAAGTAAGAAGTGAAAAAAAAAGATCAAGTATATAAATAAAAACATTTCTGAAATACCTGCATGCTGTCCAAGTGGTTCTGTATTTGCATAAACACACACCGATACAGTAAAAAGAGATGGTGAAAAGAAATTAAGGACATTTACATGTGATGGCTTGTACACATCAAGGAAGCACCTTAGTTGGGGGAAAAAAATTAATCTGCCCTCATGCACAGCTATTGATTGATTATAATAATATTACAACGAGTGCATCATAGATAATGGTTATCTGTGATGGATATATATTATTTTAAGAATTTACATACTATATATTTATATATTTAGCAGAATATTACATTTATCTGGAAAAGGGTTTTGACCAATAAGGGTGAGGGGGACAGGGAATGTCCCACCTGTCCCCGTGAACTACGGCAACAATCAGCCACAAAATTTACACTCAGATATACATCTCCTAATATGTCCCAACACCCCCACCACACCAATGCCTAGACACTCACCTCTAATAAATGGACAGCGCCTTCATGCTCCTTCTTAGCCTCAACCTGAGCCTGGAAGACACAGGGCATACACTTCAGAACAAATATGACACCATCATTTACCACCATAAGCTAAAACCCAAGCAAAGCGTGTTCCAAGCAAAACACGCTACATTATATTTGGTGATATTACTCCTGACTAATTATTCCATACTTTAAAGATACTGAGGGATAAACACAGATGGTTAGTGAAATAGTTCTCTCAGAATGTGTGTTGAGTGAATCTGTAATAGTGTCCCATGCATGTATACACAGAGGTCACTCAAGAAGAAGAATCTTTGGGTGATACAGAACCATTCTTAAAAAAATTATACAAATTAAAAAAGACCATATTACACGCTCCTGTTGTTTTGGGGACTAAGGAACATCTGTTGTGGAAATAACAAACGTTCCACACAAATAACATAGCATCTGTGGACTTTCCAATTTCATGAATCCACAACGTAGGCAATTCATTTAAGAGAATGCAGGAAGCAGCCAGTGTCTCAGAAAGAAGATAACACCCTAATGAGCTTCTGCTAATGACAGAAAACACAACTCTTGCCTGTTAACAGCCGATGCTAAATTTGGAAGTACAACAGTAACGCCGGGGTGTAGGGTCTTAGCGCTTAGCGCTTAGCGCTCAGACGTTGGTGGATCACGGGGTATCACATTCACACCCTCGGCTTATTACGTGGCTTGCTCTGACATCATACAGACAAGACAGACAGCCAAACCAACAAAACGTCACATGTTTTTCTGAGCAGCCCACCATGGGTGTCACATCTACACAAGGTTTAGTGTCTTGATTCTCCCGATATAATAAACAAACGATTGCTCCTGAAATGTGGACTGCACTAGCTGGGTGGTTTCAGGGCAAACTAGGTGGCACAAGAGCGAGGTGTAAAGGGGCAGTATAGTAGGGATAATTGAGAAACAATAAGTACAAATTTGAAAATAAGACAAGGTGTCTTCAAGAAGTCTGCCAGACTACGCACATGCATGACTGCAACTGGTAGGACAATTGTGTTGTCTGAATACAGAGCCAAGGACACACACTGATAGCTGACGGGTTAATAAGAATTTAACAAAATGAGACAATGAAACGTGTAGCCTCCTGCAATGAAACATGTAGCCTACTGCACCTTTAAGAAGATATAGCTCTGGAATAGCTGTAGGTGTGTAGCCGCTCAACACAAAGGTGTTTGACCCTTGCTGATAGCATAGCACGATGCCGGGCCTGCTTACCTTCTGAAGGAGCTCAATCTCCTGCTGCTTTGCATTGAGTACAGCCAAGGCTTGCTCATGCTCCAACTCTAGCTGCTGCCGCCGCTCCGCAGCCTCGCGCATATGCTGTCCACAGGGGCCGTGGGTGGGGGGGGTGTGGGGTGTGTGGGGGGGGGGGGGGGGACAGGGGTGCATAGAGAGGACTGCTGTTAGTGGAACTAACAGACCATGATACAGATACAACATGATACAACAAAACCAAAACAAAAAAAAGCATCTCCAGTCTTCCATTCCAAACTGACGAATGACGAGGATTTACATCAGCACACAGATGTTCATGTACACAGGCTGGTCAACAATGCAGTAAAGACATAAACTGTGGCACAACACATGGCATTGACAGTTTATGCCAAATGACTTAGACAGATCTGATTGCACGAGAGCTCGTGGATGAGGACTAGAGATGCGTTTCTGTGTGGGAAAAAAACTAAATAAAATCATCAAAACACAACCAGGTTTGCTGCCCCCTTTTAGGTAACGTAGTTCACGTTAAAAGTCTCATGGCCGAGGCTGCGCGAAAAGCTGTGCTCAGAGATGTTTTGTAGGGTCAACGCAAGCTTTATTGGTTACAAGAAAAAGGGTGAGCAAACTCTGTATCGTGCTCACTCTGTGGCCATCCATAACAACGAACAACAGTACAGGGGACCGAATGCGAGGCACGGTTAAAACCCAATGTGCAGGCCTCATCCAGTCGCCTCACAGGTCTGTGAACCGCCCGGAAATTTTATTTCATTTATTTCATTTTAAACACTGTTAAGAGTAAGAGAAGCAATTGACATCTTCATGCCGATACAAGAACAATGTTATGTTGTCATACAGGTGTATGTAGAATCATTGTTGTGAATGGTGGGGGGGGGGGGGGGGGGGGGGGGGGGGGGGGGGGGGGGGGGGGGGGGGGGGGGGGGGGGGGGGGGGGGG